>MBFL02000125.1:0-90583 GCA_001696595.2 Aspergillus hancockii | reverse complement strand
CTTTTTTCAACTCCACAGAACCGGACAAAACCTTACAATCTTCATGCCGCCATGTGTAGCAAGGCCAACATAATGAAAAAAAAGCCTCCGTACCTGTGGATATTCTCCCGCCGTCATTCGAGACCAGACAGCATTGCTGTCTCAGATACTTGAAATGCCAAAATCCAGGATAATCATGCTGAATTCACGTGCTAACAAAAAGGTGCCGAAATTGCTTATAAATATAAAATCTTCATGATACATACAATGTGAGTCATGTTTTCTCGGGCTTCAAGAAATCTTGTATTTGTAATCGCAATTCTTAGCTGTCATGGTGGTTCTACTGCTCGCCAATGTGCTTAGTTACGGACGCCAAGCTCGAATACGAGACTCATCGCAAACTATGATATCCTTCAAAGCACAACTTTTCTAGTATACTAAATGCGAAAATATGAGGCACTTTAGCTTACGGGAGGTATATAAATAGGATTATAACCGGTTGAAAATACGTCTCGATCGAGGGAATCATCTCCAGCGTCACAAAACCTTTCTCCAGTCATCCTAGTCCTTCCTGAGTCTTTTAACCGGCAAATAGAGAATCAATGGCGTCTTACTCGAGCAAAAACGCAGTCATCATCGGCGGCAGTCATGGCATCGGTCTATCTACAGCTCAACTGCTGGTGGACAAGAATGCGAGAGTCCTTGTCACTGGCCGCAGCCCTGAACCCATTGAGGCAGCAAAGCACCAACTGAACGATAAAGCACACATTGTGCCATGCGATATCACTTCGGGCGCGGCCATCTCTGAGCTTGTCGAGACAGCCCAGTCATACTTTGGCTCGGGACAATCTATCGATGTACTTTTTATCAACGCCGGCTATGCCTCTCTGGAGCCATTTGCCACCGTGACAGAAGATTCCTTCCGTCGAACATTCGACACCAACGTATTCGGTGCCTTCTTCGTTGCTCAAAAGCTTTCACCACTTGTCAGGGACGGCGGTTCTATTGTGTTCACCACCTCAGTCGCGAATCAGGTCGGCATCCCTGGTATGGCTACGTATTCGTCCTCGAAGGCGGCAGTCCGGTCACTCGTTCAGACACTGGCTGCGGAACTAGTCAGTCGGAAGATCCGAGTCAACGCTGTTTCGCCTGGGTTCGTGAAGACCCCGACTATGGGCGTTGCAGGTGCTTCGGGTGATGATCTACGGGAATTCGAAAGTCAGGGTGTGCAGACCACCCCGCTAGGAAGGATTGGTGATCCGGTAGAGGTTGCGCGGGCGGTTTTGTTCCTCGCTTTTGAGGCAACGTTTACGACGGGCTCGGAGGTGGTCCTCGACGGTGGATTGGCATTACTGAAGGTGCATTAGTAGTGACTATCCAGGTAGGGTGCATATGTAATTAGCTTTTATTCTGATGGTACATGTGACAAATGCGAAGCAGTTTCTCGACTTGCGTTGGAAAGGGCTTCATGGCCCTATTACTAGTGCAGAAGTAGTCATCCATGCCAATTTTCCTTGCTATTCACGGTATCATTAAGTCCATAGTTACAGGAGACTACCGTCGGACCCTCTCTGATGATCGTGGAACAGCGATTCTTTTTGTAAGTATTCAAGTCGTTCCTTTGATACAAGCTGCCAAAAAAAAAAAAAAAAGACGGTACGTGTATATTCACATAACGCCCTTGTTAGTTGAGTTTTCTATAAACAATAAGCTAACGTCTTCTCCTCCTTAAGATGGAGAAGGGCCAAAGAAGAGGTCTCACGACCAAAGGTCTTCATTGAACAAAATTCTTTTTTGCTATTTCTTACATCAACAAGAACACCAACAGCAACCCCTAAGCCCGATCTTTACCCAACCGGAAGTACTCCAACAACGCCGACAGATCATCACCACCATGCCCCTCGCCCACTGCTTTCTCCATAACCGCTTTGATCGGAAGAATGGCCTGCGAAGAGACCCCCTGTTCCTCGCCAGCTTTGCGGATATTCTCAATTGCAACCAGCTGCATTGCCAAGTTTGACCCCTGCGTGGCAAAGTCTCCGTCATCAATCTGCTTCGCGATGATATTAAGATATCCCATCATTGCCGACAACCATGGAGTCAATAGTGGCAGCAGTCCAGTGGCAGTCGTTTCCTTCTCAGACTTAACCAAAGCCGTTGCGTGCAGAAACCCCGAAAAAAGACCATACATGCCCGACAGCAGAGCCAGGTCATGCAGCGAAGCTAATCCCGCGTCTGTGCCTAGGAACTTGCTCGTCCCGAGGATAGAGAGGTGGTTTTCAATGCTTTGGAACACTTCTTGTGGCCCACCACTGTAGAGGAGGACCGCGTGGGGAGTGCCAACCATTGCAGGAACGGCCATAATGCCACCGTGGACGTACTGGGCTCCGTGTGAGGTGACGAGGTCGGCTAGTTGACGAGCTTGGTTTGGTGTGCCGTTGGTTAGGTTGACGATTGTCTTGCCGGAGAGTAATTCGAGAGAGCCACGAAGGCTTTCCTGCACTGCTTCATTGTCAAGTAAACAGACGATGATGAGATCGCTAGCGTGGAGACCTTCGGGGATCGTGGAGGCTAGGTGCGCGCCCTTTTCAATGAGCGGAGTGGCCTTTGAAGCTGTCCGGTTCCAGACGGTTGTTTTGTAATTGTGCTCTAGGTACTTGGCTGAAAGGGCCGCTCCCATGGCTCCAAGGCCAAAGATGCTGGTGCTCTTGGGCATTGTTATGATAGAGGATTGTTTAGTAGAGTTATTATTGGCTCTAGTGTAGCTGGAGATAGCTTGAGAGGTTGTCTGAATATCCTTATAAAACCCAGCATTCTCTGCCCCGGCTCCATGATCTAGGAAGTTGTGACTCAGGATCCTGATTTGAAATCAACCATTAATAATGTTATATTCTTTTAACTTCTGAATCCTTGGCTTCTGTATAGAAGCTCGTATCCGACGCTTGGCAATCAATACGGATAGAGGCATTGAGCAGATGAAAAACACTTTTTCTGCTTGTTCTGAAATTGTAGCATTTGTCTAGTATCCTCGGTGGACTTTGTTCGGGGCTCCTTTGTTGACCTGTTGGCCTGACATATCAGAGATGATATACAAACCAGGTGGATTCATAGGAGAGTTTAGTGTGTTCCCGTCTATATATAAACAACACTACCGAGTAGCAATGCAAAGCTTTACTTGCGAGTCTTAGAATAGCACGAGACAAGTAGTTATTCAAAGCCCAACCTTCAACCCTCTTGATGGGGGATATCTAGCCGAAGTTAAACTCCATAATCATGTAGTATTCACAGCCTTAACGAGAAGAAACCCTACAGTTGCAACTCCAATATTTATCTGAATCTGAGAAGGACCTTTCTTGGAATATAGATATAAAGCAGCTAAAGCACAGGTGTTTCAGCAATTGGCCTGCTGGCCCAATGGTAAGGCGCTTGACTACGGATCAAGAGATTGCAGGTTCGAATCCTGCGTAGGTCAAATTTTTTGGCTTTTAAATTCTTCTATAATAATCCCGTGTCCCGAACAAGGCAGGCTTGGCATTATAGCTCACCACGACAATGCTAATCAGCAAGAGTGCTTTTACTGTTTTTCTATTTTTTCTTTGTTTTTCTGGCCCTGTATGATCACAAAGCAATGTAGGAGTCATGTAGGCACTGACACTGGAGACACCGGTGTACTATGGTTAGGATGATCGTGGTGAAAAGATCTGAAAAGTTGACCTTCAATCTTGCCGGGTCACTGCTAGCAAGAGTTGAATGCTCCGTCCACAAAGGATTAGGCAATGGTATCCATCGACTATTAGGTGAAAGCCTTGGGCTAAGCTGTCACCCACCTCGGTGTTGACTACTCCGTACAGGGGTAGCAGACGGTACCAATGATTTGATTTTTTTCTCCCTAAAGGCTAAAATAGAGATGAATTGTAGATAAGGTAGCTTCTATTACACTGCAGGATTTCTACAGCCTTCGAAGGGTCAACTCCGGATTTTAAATCTAGGCGCCGATCACATTACTCGGTATAGTTTCATCTAGGGAAGAAGTGATCCACTTGGACCGAAATACCGCGGAAGGGTACTTCCCTAAGAGTATATAGATGCTCTCCTTGCGCTGGAGCCTGTAAGCTGGAGTATCTTATTATTCATTGAACAAGTAGTATGCGCCCATCAGATATCCAATTTGTTGTCGGCCTCTCCGGATACTTCGTGAAAGACCTAGAAGCAATCCGTCAGAGTCCAACTTACAATCCATTAATTGACAATATCCCTCCCCAAACTCGAGGATTCAAGAGTGTGGTACAAGCCGGTCAAGTGATCTCTATTTTATTGCATCTTCCCAACGGTACAATTGCAGTGGGCGACTGCGCCGATGTTATCTTTTCCGGAGCTGCGTCGCGGGATCCCCTCTTCGTCGCCGAAGAGCATATCCCTATCCTAGAGTCCGTCGTGAAACCATGGCTCCTAAAATGCGATGTCACTAAATTCCGGCAAAACTCAACGATAGTCGACAGAGCATGGCCAGAACTACATCATGCTAGATTACACTCCGCAGTCAGATATGGAGTTACGCAGGCGCTGCTCGCGGCCACTGCCTTGATGCATCGCTGCACCATGGCTGAGGCCATATCTCGAGAATGGGGAACTACACCATCGCGTCATCCCGTTGACATTCTGGCATCTTGTCACCGAAATGACCATCTGCAGTTAGACCGGATGATTATGAAACGGGTCTCGATGCTCCCTCACGCCTCTTTCGTCCATGTTCACGACATAGGGCCGGGGGGGAAAACATTGAAAGACTACATCAGGACAGTCTCCCAGCGAATCCAAGAACGTGGGGATCCCGGGTATCATCCCCGTCTCCATTTCGACGTCTACGGGACAATCGGCGATCTATTTCCCAACAACGAAGAGCTGGCGTCATTCCTAGGCCAACTACAGCAATCCGCTCAGCCGTACGATCTACTCATCGAGTCCCCAATCATTGCATCGACTAAGCCCGAGCAAATCCGACGACTAGTCAGCCTCCGACATCTTCTACATCAGCGAGCTATCCGCGTTCAGATCGTCGCCGACGAATGGTGCAACACGTTAGAGGATATCAGGGAATTCGCTGATGCGGGGGCGGTGGATTACGTGCAGATCAAGATGCCCGATCTCGGGGGTATACACAATAGCATTGATGCGGTGCTTTATTGCCAGGAGAAGAATGTTGGTTGCTGTTTGGGCGGATCGGCGAATGAGACGGATGTTTCTGCCCGGGTTACGGCACATGTTGCGTTAGCTACGAGGCCGGATTTTCTGCTTTCTAAGCCCGGGATTGGGGCGGACGAGGGTGTGATGATTCTTACGAATGAAATGTTGCGGGCGTCTGCGTTAGCGGAGAGGACAAGGGCTAATAGGTTGTAGGGCGTGAAATGGGATGCAGGTTACGGGACTTCGGAAGAGATGTGTATGGTTGGAACTTAGCCCGCTGCATGAATTGGAAGCTACTGATTTAAAAGTAAAGGATCTACTCCCTGTTTGCCCCTCTTCTTGTCGCTGCAGAACCCCTCTTTCCAGCTTATTCAGTTGCATATGCGAGGTAGAAGTTAAACCCTAATAGGAAGAGTGTCTGTCATACGATGCGGCATGTGCTGCCCAGATTTTAGGAGAAACATGAGCCCAAAGCGCTATTAACCTTACCAAATGGATCTAATCGTCATTTAGCCTTACTTGTGCTCCGCTTGGACTCAGCGTTCGGTGTTCTGCTTGATTCAGGTGGATCATTTGCTCCGGGCTCAGATCTTTATCTACCAATTTTTAGTGATTGTTCCCCACTCTGTTCCCGTCAACAAGGCAGCTTTCAACTCAAGGACACGGACTGTGGGGATGTTGCCATAGTGGAAGATGCAATGTGTAGCAGACCTGGAGCTGAAGCGATCGACACTGTACTGTTCCCTGCTATGCCAACTCACAGCGAAAGTTACTTTGCTATCTACGTGGTCAAAGATTTTTCGGTAATAGGAAGATGAGCAAGGCATACTGTCTCTTAAAACGAATTCATAATCGACTTTAGTTTCTGTAGTAGAAGGACTTTCGATTGCAAGGAAGAAGTATTAGGTGCAACATGAATATATCATCTTGATCACTCGTAAAACACCTTCGCCTTGAAACCCCCAAGAGTAACATTCTCATTGAGATCAGTCGGAGACCTAGTCCAGTTCTTCCGAATTCTCGCCCGGGTCCACTCTGGCGCCGGAATATCAATATCCGTAGTCTCCTTGTGATACCCCTCTCTTCGTAACAGAGGGCTATCGACACTCTTGAGCTGCAAGCGATCACTCGGCCGTACGAAATATAGCAGGCCAAGCCGATCATACTGCTGCTGGTCCTCAGGCGGAACCACCACTCGATGCACGCCGCTCTTCAACCACCCATTTGACAACATAGTCATGATATCGGCGACATTCACTGACAGTGTTCCCGGGCGGATGGGGAGGTACTCCCACTCCGAGTCATCGTATTTCTTCACCTGCAGTGCGGAGACAGGCTGCTGGAACACGAAAGTGATCGTGCCGCTGTCAGTGTGACCACGAGAATAGAGGTGCTTGTATTTCTCGTTCTCTTCTCGCGAGCGAGCTCGGTAGTTCATCCAGCGGAGACCACTGTCGCATTCGGCCTCGTAACGATGTCCATCCACGAGCTGCTCTTCCGGTAGTTCCAGGATTATTGCGAGGAGTCGGAAGAGTTTGTAAGCGATGTGCTCGTGGCAGTGGCGGTGGAACTTCTCGATCTCATCCCAGTAGCGTCGCACTACGTCTGGGTGACGCCGGTCGTACTGGGGGAGGAACTTCATGATGTTGTAGAACTCGATGTTGTCGCGGAGTCCGGGCAGGATCTCGATCGATCCGAGGGGTCGGTAGCCATTGTAGATACCCTCTTCTAACGGGGCGCGGAAACTAAGGCGTTCTTCCTCTGGTAGCGAGAAGAACTCCTTCGCCATGGCGAACTGGCGATCGATTTGTTCTTGTGTGAGACCGAAGTTGGTTACGTAGAAGAATCCTACCCCGAGTTCATATTAATTTTGAACCTCTTGGGGGATGAATGGGCACCTGGGCTGCTAATTACCAACTTCGTGAACAGCATCTTTCAACTGCGCTGCTAGTTTCTCTTTCCCACCTGGATGGTCAAACTCCGATAGGTCGATTGTGACGAGGTCCGCATATTTCACTGTCCCGAATCAGTTCTCTATGGCTTTTACCTGGGATAGGAACCCTTACGGTCTAGTTTTGTCTCCGGCGTGTGGACATATTTCTCCAGAGGCTTCGTGGATTTCGTCGGAGGTACTTCCACTACCGACTCCGTTTGAGTAGCCATGGGATGTGCTGCTTAGCAAAATAATAGTAAGATCAGTCAGGATATTGGCAGTATATGTCGACTGTCAATGAAGGAAATCCCAGTATTCTAATATAACAATGCATGGAGAACCTGCAGTCCAATGATAGCGGCTCGGATGATTTCGGCCTTCCGACCCATGCAGCTAACCTCGTACATCAATCAGATAAATCCCTCTCTTATTCTGCTCCGCTCCACTCTGGTATCTTCCATCAGAGTTCGCATGATTGGCTTTGTTGATTCGTGGAGATCTTTGCCCCAAGAGTACGATGACGTACATGGATCGTGCAGATATCTCCTCTTCGATAGGACCATGGATATGAGGGGTTGTCGTGGTGCGATATACCCTCTATTGATAGCATTAGCCGGTTGTCACTCTGCAAATATTGCCTGTTGATCCTGGTGTTGCGTGTTGCTGTATGGAGTCCCCCTGTGCTATTGCTCATGCCTTGAGTAACGAGTACCTGAATAAGCCAGAAACCAGCTGCGCGGTGCTTTTATCTGGCCAAGGATGTCGAGGGCTCGTAAGTGGTGTTGTGCTTGGAGATCCTGAACCAGGCTTGGGCATAGTAGCCCGCCTGCATTCCTTGTCAGTTAGGGTTATGCTTGGTTCCCGGAGCGGGTGGAGGGACCGACTAGAGTGCCTTAGGCCGTCGATCCCTTTCCCCTGAACTTATGACACCAAAGGTAATCTTTCCTCTATTTTCAGTATCATTATTATATTACAAGGTATCGTTGCACCCGGTCTATCGTACATCTATAATACATGAGAAGGGAAATTTGAGGCATGACCTCAATCATACACGTGACTAGCGACGTTCGAGAACCTTGAGGACCAGCTCATAGGTGCCGATGGTGAGAGCGGCGGAAGGAACGGTACGGAGCAGATGCGCCGTCAACCCTCCATACAGTGCGGTCGCGCCCTCTTCTTTCAGGATCAACCGCGCACACTGGAGGATACCGGTATACTTCTGGCGACCGTTCGCCATTGGAGCCTGCCGCAGCCTTGTCCTGATAACCTGTGAAGTGTTAGACGAACCACCCGTGACCTAAAGAGACGAAGTGAAAGCTTACCTCATGAGGATACGCAATCAGACATGCGATGAACTTTGACAGACCGGAAGCTCCGCTCATCGCAAGACCCTGAACAAACCCGTTTGTCTCGCTCTTTTCATCTAGATCAATCCTCTTCGAGATCATGCTCTTAAACCGCTCATACATCGCAAGGTGGAGTGTTGTCTCGATCGTGCCCAAGAAGCTCGCCGAAAGACCCCGATAAAGACCCTTGGGGCCCTCCTGCTGTATAATCTGTTTAGCGCAATCCACGCTATTCTTGTATCGTCGTGCGCCGGCTTTGTCGAGCTGAAGTCGCGTCTTGACCACCCAAATCGGATTTGTGGCAGAGCCTGTCGCAATACCTGCACACGCAGCGGACATCGCATGTACAAGCGATGAATCCTTCTCGCATCCTAAGACCTCCGGCAAAAGCCGTTTGCAGTTTCCGTATGTGTAGAATTTGACTGCGCTGGCGGGAACAACACCGGTCAGACTGGGCCCGAGGCCTTTGAATAGGCCTCGCCAGCCCTCAACGCGGTGAATGGAGAAGAGGATTTCGAATGTGTCGCGGAAGTGAAGGAGGGAGGAACGATAGAATGATGGACGAAGATGGGGCTGTGTGGGAATCGGACGAGCGTTGGCTCCTTGCGTTTGATAATAGTCTGTTTGTAATCTGTACCATATCAAGATTGGTTAGTATACTGGCACCAATCGCTGTATCGACGTGTGATTGAGTTGTGTCGTACCTGGTTCGGAGGACATCGAGCGGGCTCGTTAGAACCGCGGTGACCATTCCACCTGTGCTGTGATAGCAGGAGTCGTCAGTGGGTCATTCATCAGACAGATCAATGCGGATCACTCACGCGCCGGCAATTAGATGAGACCATGATCCCAAAGAAGAGACTTGAGATTTTCGCTGCAGGCCATCCGTCGGGAGCGTTGGCGCGAGCGAATCGCGCGGCGAGTCGCCGGGCTTATGGGCGATGTTCTGCATTTTCTTGTGAAAAAGAGAAGAGGGTACCTGATACGTTCCTCACTTCGTCTGCTGCATTTGATAGAGAAAAAAGAATGCAAAAAGCTCAAGAAGAGAGTGGCAAAGAAAGAATGGCGGTCGTCTGTTGGGTTTGTTTGCGGAGATAATCCGGAGTGAAAATTGAAGATCCGACTTTTGCGGTCGTGAAAAGAATGGAGACCAATCGTTTGCCGTTGATTGGTGGGTGCCTCAGGGTCGACACATGGCCTTATCGATAAGCTTATCGATAAAAATTCCCAGATCAGGTGCTGCCACTTGACCTACTTCAACTGCAATATGATCTATGTTCCACTCTACGGTGTGTTCTATACTATCGTATCTCAAGGGTATCTTATGAACCATATTGTCATCTACAATAGCCTTATACGCATCATTGAATGTCCGCATATCTCACTCCATCAACATACTAATTAGAAGTAGTAGCCTTGCACTACATCCAAAATTGTATTACCCCAGAAGACGAGAAGCAATAAGCTAGAATTACGGGAAGAAGCAAGAGGTTAATTTATACGAACCACTATTGAGACTCTTATGCCGAGGTTGATCTGCTGGTGAACCCTGAAAAGAGCGATGATTTCCGATTAGTGAACAGCTCGGACAAACTCGGTTACCACCCCAAGAAGGCTAACTATAAAGCTATTTCTATACAGCAGGACGCATGTTGTAACTGACCTATGATCTGGTACTTCTAGCTCGTCTCGGCCGAAGATGCAAGAATAAACATGCAGGGATGGGCTTACCCGAGGTCAATGGAGACTAATTCCTGATTCCTCGAAAGATAATATACTGCGACTGCTAGTTAAGCATTCAGAAATTTTGCTTTATTCAATCAATCTCCGAACCACTCTATAAACTCAGCCGACTATAACCACAGCTACATCAAGCAAAGTACCACAGTCAACACAAAGACATCATGGCCCCAAGTACACCCTATTCCTACAAATATTTCACGGTTCAATTCCCTGCAGCACGACCATATGTTGCTCATGTCGAGATCAACCGGCCAGAAAAGCTGAACGCATTCATTGAACCGTATGTTCTAGGCAGCGAGGCATAGCGCCCTCGTGGTCGATAATTGGTGTTTAAAGACGCATGCTGATACAGGACATAGAATGTGGCTCGAAATGCGTCAAGTTTTCAACCAGTTATCCTCTGATCCCGCTGTTCGTGCAATCATCGTCACCGGTGCCGGCGACAAAGCCTTCACTGCCGGACTGGATGTCAAACAGGCCTCCACAGAGCTCTTCGGCGATAAAGGAGGCTCCGATACTGCCCGAAAAGCATTCAACCTTCGACGCTATATCCATCAGTTTCAAGATTGCTTGACTGCGATTGAGCGCTGCGAGAAGCCTGTCATTACTGCCATGCACGGATACGCCTACGGGTTCGCAATCGACCTCTCTTCGGCCGCCGATATTCGAGTATGCACTCGTGATGTTCAATTCTCCGTCAAGGAGGTTGATATCGGTATGGCGGCAGATATTGGCGTGCTTAGTCGACTACCTAAGATTGTTGGCAACTTCGGCTGGGTAAAGGAGGTGGCACTCTCAGCTAGGATCTTCGGCGCAGAAGAAGCTTTAAGAGTAGGTTTCGTTAACTCGGTTCACGAGACTAAAGAAGCGGCTGTTGGGGCTGCGTTGAAAATTGCGGGTCTTATTGCGCAGAAGAGTCCAGTTGCTGTGCAGGGCACGAAGGAGCTGTTGAACTGGTCTAGAGATCGTCCTATTTCGGAAGGTAAGGAGTTGACTTTCGTTACACTTGCACTCTCTTTCTCCTTTTTATCCGTATATCCCGAGCTATTTTCCTTCTCCTTTGACTGATCTACGGGAGACTAACGTCCTGAAGGTCTTCGCTACACTGCTGTCTGGAACAGCGCTGCCATACAAACAAACGACGTGTCGGCGGCTTTGTTGTCCGGTATGGAGAAACGGACTCCGACTTTTGAAAAGCTGTGATGATTGGAGAGGTATACAGGACTAAGGTCACTAAGTAGGGAATATATACTTCATAATGTAACTTTATTCCCGAGCTCGAGGAAAACATGGGAACATCTTGACCGGTGGTAGTAATGTCTAAAAGAAGCTTTGCAAGTTATGGCTGTATTGCTCTTGGATTATACCGTCTATAAGTAATTAGAATTAGATGTCTCATAATCCACCCCAACTGGGTCGATATTAATGACAATGAAACATCTAACTAAAATGCACTGTACATCTCTATATTCTATAGAATCTATTTTCAAATCCGTCCCGCTCACAGAGCCTCACCCCCTTAGGAACAATAGAGTCCTCCAGGGACTTCTATAACTCTTTATTTGGTATCATCTGCCCGAACGAAGTGCAAAACACCGGGCTGGGAGCTTCCCTTCGCGGAAACGTAGATACACTTCCGGAATGTGGTCACCAGCGAGTACAGGAAGCTCTCGTCCTTCTGCTCGTGATATTTCTCGCCGAGCAGGGGCTGGATGGCCCTGGTTGCCTCTTCGGCCTTGTAGAATGGAATGCGGCTGAACAGATGATGAACGACGTGGTAGTCGATGATCTCGTGGAAGAAATGGCGACCGATGAAACCGGTCGTGCGGTCAACGGTGGCCAACGCGCCCTTGGTGTAGGTCCAGGATTCGGCGGTATAGTGGGGGAGTTCTGGGTGGGTGTGTTGAAGATAAGTGATGGCGACTGTATTGATCATGTTAGAGAAGAGCTTCTTTGCAATGCTGGGATGGTATATCAAGGGATACATAGGGGAGACACATACTCAACCAGTGGTGAACCCAGAGGTAGGGAACACCGTACAGCAGGAAAACGTTCCACGCGCCGATCTGAGTAGCGGCATAGTACAGCACGGAGCCCATGATGAACAGGCCCACATCAGTCATGAAGATAGAGAACTGCTGGGATCTCGTGAAGAGCGGGCCAATGAAGTTGAAGTGGTTTGCGGGGCCAAATTTGCCAGCTCCCTCTGGGAGACTCTTAACACCTGCGGTGGCATTGAGGAACAGATAAATCTGCCATCCGAACAGCTGGTGACCGATCAGCTGGAGGAAGGAGACAATTGGAGTCTCTTCAGCCAGGTGCTTCAGTTGCTCAATTCGCACATTCTTCTTCTTGGCGAGCTCCTCATCCGTCCATGGCACATATACAGTATCCTTCTCCATGTGGCCGGTGTAGCGGTGGTGGCGGGCATGGGTAATCTTCCAGGAGAAGTAGGGCACCATCAAGAATGAGTGCGCAGCCCAGCCGACAACATCGTTAAGGGTTTGGTTAGGGGAGAAGGCCCCATGGCCACATTCATGGGCGAGAATCCAGATTCCAGTGCCGACGCAGCCCTGGAAGAAAGTGTATGTGGCCCAGGCTGCAATGCGAAGCGGTAACGAGGGGATGAGGTGGATTTGGAACGCAGCGACGGTCAAGATGGCGCAGTACAGGATGTCGCGAGCCAAGTATAAGAGAGAGGTCACGGCCGAGGACTCGAAGCATTCCTTGGGAATCGCATCCTTGAGCTCCTTGAGGGTGGGAGTGGTGTCCTCTTGGACGGCCTATGGGGATTGAGTGTTAGCAACGACTTGCGCCTGGTCAAATATTCTCTCCCCTCACTATCTTCATGTTCCTTTCGATCGCAATTGCAAGGTGGACACATACCTTCGCGACTTTCCTGTTATGTAACTCAGCCATTGTTATACCACGCACCACACAAAACTTGAAGGAACAGCTATACAAGTCGTCCCAATTTCCCTCTGCTTGAGGAAAAAAGAAAAAGGGAGAAAGGAGCACCCAAGAAATATTGAACAAAAAAAAATGTATCAATAAAGTCTTCGGGCGACAAAAAACCAAAAATAAATTAAAACCAAGCCCTAATTTTGTACCTCCCCTTCAATCCCCGAGTAACCATTGGCCAACCCCCCCTGTCCCCAGGCTGTTCCAGAAAAGGCATGGAATTTATCAGACGTCTCCCCTAGAGCTAACCGTTTACAAAGAGGTACGGAGTTTAATTCTCCTGATAAGATCACCTCTGGCGGACTGTCGCCCGATTGTTTAGCAACAGGACTATTTGACGATCCAGCCACTGGGGTGGACCCGTGGTTAGAGATGGATCAATTTCATGGACCAATCCATGGCCACCGTCGCAGCTTTTCTCCACTAGTCATTCTAATTTTTTTACTCTTGGGGGTCAATGAAACGGTTGAGTGTTGAGTTTCCAATTCTGACTGAAGCAAGCAAGACGTTTCTGCATCATACTGATACATCACAAAGAGGTCCAAAGCTTCATACCGATGCGGAGTGCAGGGAATAAAGGAGCTGCCGAGTGTGGCGTCCGCAGGAAGTCGTAGAACTTTGCCCTGTCGATCAGCTGCCCCTTTTGCCAAATTTTCCTTTTTCTCTTCGGGATTGACTTTCGGTTCTGACCTCTTTCGAAACCCATCTCAACGTCTTTTAGCCGCAAGCGCTACCGCCTCAGCAGATTTCCATTTTCCTTTTAGGGTTAAGTTTCGGACACGGCAGAGTTTTTGCCTGAGGTACGGGCCAATATGGCGTGGCTCAGCCACCCAAGTTCCAAATAATTCTGGTACACATGGCGGCGAAGGAAGACGTCGCGTAAGGGCAAATTTCCCCTTGCAGTAAGAAGAAAGGATTTTAGCAGCAAAAATTCCTAATGAAACCGTGTTGCATGCCGAGGCTGAGAAAGCTCAGGACCCCAGTATCACGAGATATTCACATGACTTCCCAATGTTCAGAGGGGCCAGAAAATTTTCTTTTACGAGAGAGAACTGCACTAAAGCTCGCGGGGTCCATTAAATTTGCAGAATATAGGATAATCCTCCCACTAGACTGGAAAAGGGTCCATAAGCCAGTCTATCAGCAGTAAATCCTGAGCGGTCTACTCCTTGACAGGTCCTGGTCCACACTATCCGCCTTCAGAACCACGTAGTCTCTCTATTGGTCAGAAGTATTATCATGCCAAGATAGGAGACGTACTGTAGTGTTGTACAAGAAAATGCGCTGCAAGCAAATGATAAACATCGTCCAGATTGCTGAGGTTGCTGAACCCTCGTGCACTTTGTTCGTCTTCTCAACCATTCCATCGTCCACCTCAAGATCTTTCTACAATAGGATTCCTCTCTCCAGAAAGATGGACAAGAACAGACCTCCAAACTAGTAACAAGGCATTGGTGAAGATATCACTAATCTGCCCGCGCAAGAACCCCTGAAAGCTTCGAACGAAGACTCTCGAAACGCGCTCATACACACGTCTATGCGATAGCATTTGTCGGACACCCACATCCGATATTCGATAGGAATGGTTCTTAATCTGGTCGTTGGAAATAGTCACCGGGATTGCCACGCCCTAGACATCCCCCAAACTACGCATGAATGACCAAGTCGCCGTGGCAGCGGCCTGATCTGGTTCTGCAAGGGAGACTTGGGAAGCCAAGAGGAGTGTGTTTAACACCATTCCTGTTCCTGGCACTGCTAAGCTCTAGAAGACGACCCATTCGGCAGTGGATGAGGTACGATCCAGATAACGGAGTTGACCAAGGTCCCACGTCAGGGTGAGAAACCCCTAATGCGCACAATGTGAAGCGCAGCAGTTTGCAGGGATCATCTTCCTCCCGACTAGGGCATTCCTCCTCTTCATAGCTACCCATGAAGTTTGCTTACGATAAGTGTCGAGATCAAAAGCTGCAATGCCCTAGTAAAGAGTAGGCCGTGTAGCCTGTCTATGAAAGGAGATCCTTGCATCACAAGCAATCTCCGATGCTTAGGACGGCCTGTCCGAACGTTCGATTCTGCCGGTATACTTTAAGAGCACAAAAGGCGTCACCGAATTATGTCAATTGACCAGTACAGCGGTATTCATAGCCATAGGCAGGGAGAGGGTGCAGATGTCACCAATACCGCTTCGGATTCGATTCGTCCAGGCAATGAGGAACTAGCTGACGGTGAGGGAACAGCTGGAAGTCGCTCAGGGTGCTCTGTGCTTACTTTCCATGGAGAAATTCTCACGGCCTCGTTTTATCATGGATTTGATTGCTTGATTGAGGTCTCGCACATGGCTAATAATCCTTTGAGAATGGAGCCGCTCAATCTAGAGAGGCCCTCTAAGATGTCCTCTATGCAAACTCCTGGATTTTCGAGACCGAATACGGCGGAATAAGCGCAGAAACCTGATTCGTTTCTCATGCTATCAAGTTGTGAACTTTCCGACGGAAAATAGCGAGCAAAATAAAGACAAGTCTTTATAAATCATTTCGGCATCGGGCCGGCAGGGAATAAATGATGCAAGCACTATCATGCGGAGACTTCCCTGCCTCAATACGTCGTTGGCCAGGCAGCTGGAAAGACTCGATTTAGCAACGTGGAGAGTTATATTGGTTAGTATAATGTGTACAGATGGGTTGTCCGAGGCACATGATGCGAGAAAACCAATGGTCTAGGATATGCTATTGAAAATATATCTGAATTCATGAATATTCCTGAGGCTTTGAACTTGAATATTGCAACAAACATCTTGCCATAGTAGAAGCCAGCAACTCGGTCTCATCGTTTCCTCTTCCCGAGAAGCAGAGTTCGACTGGTTCAATGTGGTAGAGAATTTTACCGGGGCCATTTAGGCCATCCGGACTAGCCTTTTACCCTGTGATCAATTCTATACTCCGAGATCATTACCCGCGGGGAGATCTCTTCGTTGACAATCTGAAATAACCACAAGCCTCATCATGCTAGCATACTGTCTCTAAAGCCTTCGCACCTTTGACGTCTTTTCTGCTCGCAGGCAGGAACCGTCGTGAGGTGTCCGATCAAGCGAATTAATCACTACACACACTTCTGAGTCTCCATCTCGGCGCATTACTCATCAAACCGGGACTCTCCTACGGACGATTGTCCGTTTATTCGCTCACATTGAGTGAGTGCTGGGTATATCCGCTGAAGTCCAACTCAATCCACGCAAAAGCCCAATGAAGGTGTCTTGAAAGAAATGGAAGCGACACCTCTTTTCCCGAGCATCTTAGGTCAGAAAGACCATGGTGAGGAGCTCCAGCCCAGGCTCAATGAGACGTCTCTGCCACTTGACAAATTGAGTGGTGTTTATGCGAGATCATGGTCACTTACAAGCTGCCAAGACCGGTCTATCTTACTAAAGCACAAACTTTTGACAAGGTTAGTTTTACCTAATCTAGCGCGTCCATCCCCGGAAATTTATCGGCAAGTCAGGTTCTGCTTATTAAAAAGCAATTCGAGACCTGAATGCTTGCTAACGTCTAGTTAAGCTCCCAGGACTCCGCCGATGGCCGGCACTTGATGCCAAATCTCCCTGCTCGAAGTCATCTAGACTGTCAGGGGGGATTGCTGTACATCAATTTCTAACAAATCCTCCGCTGAATAATCCAACTTTTCTTCTATGAATCAGGAATGTCTGGGCTCATTGGCTTATTTGATGCGGAACAATTAGTTGATACTGTACTCCGTGCAGAGCTTTTGCTGAGTCTTAGGGCTGGGTCTAGTATTCCGGGGGGCAACTCAATTAGCTTTTCCGACGTGTACATACATGATCTCACACCCAATGACGCCCTGGCTCTCCCTGCTAGCTTATTCATGAGAGCCATGAGTGGCGAATGGAAATCCACGGAATGTCGATGATCAACGGCTGGTCGAGAGTCAGGTGCTGATGAAGCCGTACCCCGCTTTCGCTCAGACGTTTTGATGCATGATCATGTGGCCCTCTTCGTTGTCACTTTCCTAGGGGCTTGTGGTCGAGAAGAGGTCGGACCAAAACGTTATAAAAGGATGCTGGTTGCCCACGCCGAGTTTGATACGATGTCATGAGAATATCAAATTCAAATTGAATTCATTGATAAATCCTATCATCTAACCACCAAGTACATTACCGAACCCCGATACCATTCAACCACATCTTGACCAGTTGTTCCACCATGGCAGGGAAGTGCCCCTACCAGAACCCAACCCCCAAGTCCAACGTGGCCGGCGCCGGTACACGGAACCGTGACTGGTGGCCCGATCAGCTGAAGTTGAGCATCCTCCGCCAGCACTCTGCGACGTCGAACCCCCTTGATCCAGACTTCAACTATGCCGCCGCATTCAACAGCCTAGACTTCCACGCGGTGAAGAAGGACCTGCACGATCTGATGACGGACTCGCAGGACTGGTGGCCCGCGGACTTCGGCCATTACGGCGGCCTTTTTATCCGCATGGCCTGGCATAGTGCCGGCACCTACCGCACGTTCGATGGTCGAGGTGGTGGTGGACAAGGGCAACAGCGGTTCGCGCCGCTCAACAGCTGGCCGGATAACGTGAGTCTGGACAAAGCCCGCCGCCTGCTGTGGCCGATCAAGCAGAAGTACGGGAACAAGATCTCCTGGGCGGACCTGATGATCCTGACGGGCAACGTGGCATTGGAGTCGATGGGCTTCAAGACCTTCGGTTTTGGCGGTGGCCGTGAGGATACCTGGGAGGCGGATGAGTCGGTCTACTGGGGTGGTGAGACGACATGGCTTGGGAATGACGTGCGTTATTCCCATGGTTTTGCTGGGTCTACCGAGCATGGGACTGTCACTGGCGATGAAGAGCCCCATCGTGACATCCATTCTCGGGACCTGGAAACGCCGCTCGCGGCCGCTCACATGGGCCTGATTTATGTGAATCCAGAAGGCCCCGATGGGAACCCCGACCCGATCGCGGCGGCGCGAGACATCCGCGTGACGTTTGGTCGGATGGCGATGAACGATGAAGAAACGGTTGCTCTGATCGCCGGCGGTCACAGTTTCGGCAAGACGCATGGTGCAGCGCCCTCGAGCCATGTGGGCAAAGAACCGGAGGCGGATGGTCTGGAGGCGCAGGGTCTGGGCTGGAAGAATAGCCACGGCTCCGGTAAAGGCCCGGACACCATCACCAGTGGGTTGGAAGTGACCTGGACGAAGACCCCAACGCGATGGAGCCTGAACTATCTCGAGTACTTGTTCCGCTATGAATGGGAGCTGACCAAGAGTCCTGCGGGTGCGCATCAGTGGGTAGCCAAGGGTGCAGAAGAGTTCATCCCGGATGCATACGATCCGTCCAAGAAGCATCGGCCGCAGATGCTCACCACAGACCTGTCGCTACGCTTTGATCCCGCATACGAGAAGATCGCGCGCCGCTTCCTGGCCAACCCAGACCAGTTTGCGGACGCCTTCGCCCGGGCCTGGTTCAAGTTGACGCATCGAGACATGGGTCCCCGTGCCCGCTATCTCGGTCCGGAGGTCCCGGCCGAAGCGCTGGTTTGGCAAGATCCGATCCCGGAAGCCAGTCATCCGCCCATTGATAAGGCCGATGTTGATCCACTAAAGCGAGACATACTTGCAACCGGCGTGGACCCTTCCAAGTTTGTCTCGACTGCGTGGGCCTCAGCATCCAGTTTCCGAGGAAGCGACAAGCGCGGTGGCGCTAACGGTGCGCGGATTCGTCTCAATCCACAGCGCCATTGGGAGGTGAATAACCAGCCATGGCTTGGGGAAGCATTGGCTGCCCTGGAAAAGGTCCAGAGCAAATTCAATGGTGCTCAGAGCGAGAAGAGAGTATCGTTGGCGGACCTCATCGTGCTCGCGGGCTGTGCAGCTGTAGAGAAAGCTGCGAGCGATGCTGGCCATGCAGTCACCGTGCCATTTAAGCCAGGACGCATGGATGCCTCGCAAGATCAAACGGATGTTGAGTCGTTTAACCTCATGGAGCCCGTGGCGGACGGATTCCGGAACTATGGGAAATCCACGGTCCGGGTACGAGCTGAGCACTATCTGGTCGACAAGGCACAGCTGCTCACCCTATCTGCGCCGGAAATGACAGTACTGGTTGGTGGTCTGCGTGCTTTGAATGCGAACTATGATGGTTCAGCCCATGGCGTGTTCACCACCCGACCAGGCCGCCTGACCAACGATTTCTTTGTCAATCTCCTCGACATGAACACCTCGTGGAAGGCATGCGACAGTAGCAATGATGTTTATGAGGGCACGGACCGCAGGACCGGTTCCAAGAAATGGACTGCGACGCGGGTGGATCTTGTGTTCGGTTCTCATGCCGAGCTGCGTGCCATTGCTGAGGTGTATGGCAGCAGTGATGGGGAAGAAAAGTTTGTGAAAGACTTTGTTGCCGCTTGGGACAAAGTCATGAATCTGGACCGGTTTTGATTTGTACTAGGATGCTCTTCCTGTACCGTGCGTGGTCTTTTCCATCATTGATGTTCCGTGTGCCTTACAAAATTTCTATAATATTAATGTCCTCGGTAGTCTACATAGGCGCATTCAGCAGTATAATTACCAAATTGTTCTTGCCATTGGACCGCTAGCATACACGTATTCAACTCCGGGAAAAGCAGCTTCAGTAAAGCGTTTCCTGAGCATCGATGATATGGCGCAATTGCGGAGGAGCGCCTTTCGTTTATTTTAGCTTGAACCAACTCTCCAATCGCAATACAAACCACGAGGGAGTCCATTAACTTTCGGGAGTGACCTTACTCGCATTTTTTTTTTCTATCTTTTTCTTCGATTTAATTTGCCCTTGGTCGGCAGTAGACTATCTAGACTGGCCAGAGCATGACGTTGTTTGGCTTGACGCGTAGATAGCTTTGATTGCGCCATCAAGCCCCAGTCTCACAGCATATCGTGGATAAATCCTAGTCCAGTTTCATCTGATAAAGATAAAACAAAGAAGATAAAAACTTATAAATTCAGCGTAGTCTGACGATCACAGAAATTTTTGGAAATATGATATCACCAAAAAAACCTTGTCGTGGAACTGCTCGTGATAATAGGACAACAATTACCCTATTTTGGCCCGTCTTGTTGCCATAATGTCCTCCTTTGATCGACATCCACCAGCCGACAATGAACTCCCGGCAGAGAAAAAGGCCCTCAGTGAGGTAACCACAGATCAAGAATCTTCAGATGAAGGGATTGTCAAAGATTGGGATGATAAGGAGGAGAGTACGCTGCGTCGAAAGTGAGCAATCGCATATTTTATACTTCAATGACAAGTAACTAACCACCACATTTATTTCGTGATCAATCTAGAATTGATTTCATTCTCCTCCCTATCCTTGGTCTTGCCTTTTTTGCTCTCCAGGTAGATCGCGGAAACATCAGCGCCGCGCTCACGTCCACCATCACGGAGGACCTGGGCATAACAACGAACCAAATCAATATCGGCACGCAGTTGCTCTCAGCCGGCATTGTCATCACAGAAATCCCATCAAACATCATTCTCCAGCGTATCGGGCCACAGGTATGGCTGTCTATGCAGCTGTTCGCCTGGGGTCTCGTCGCGACGTTTCAGGCGTTCGTGAAGACCTATCCAGCTTTTCTAGCGACGAGATTATTGTTGGGAATGTTGGAGGGTGGATTCATTCCTGGTAAGTCGTTTCTACATGGAATTATGTCGAGATATAGCGAGTGCTAACGGAGTATCCAGGCGCGTTATACTACCTTTCTACCTGGTATAAGAAAGGGGAAACCAGCTTCCGCACCACCCTCTTCTTCTTCGGACAGATGTTCGCAGCAGCAACATCAAGCTTAATCTCCGCCGGCCTACTACAGTTATCCGGGCGATGCGGACTCGCCGGCTGGCAGTGGATCTTCCTCGGTATGCTCGAACCCAGACTCTACCACACCACTATACCGCCAAACTAACAAACCAAACCCAGTCGAGGGCCTAATCACAATCTTCGCCGGCATCCTCTTCACCCTCCTCGTCCCCCCCAAAGCAGGAAACGGCCGCCCCCTCATCTCCCTCAAAAATTGGAGCTACTTCACCCCCCGTGAATCCCACATCATCCGCAACAGAGTCCTCCTCGACGACCCGCGCAAAGCCCGCGGCCATGTCAAGATCACAGCCGCCGATATCTGGAATACTATGCGCCAACCAACCACCATCCAGCACTTTTTTGTTACACTCGTTGCGATGTCGGGGTTCCAGGGCCTCACGCAGTACACGCCGAGCATGATTAAGTCGTTTGGGTTCAGTGCGGTTAGGGCGAACGCGTTGGCCTCGGTGCCGATTTATTGTAGTATGGTTTGGTGCTTGGGGTTGTCGTATTTTGCGTATGTTCCTTTTCTTTCTTGGGTTTTAAATTCGTCTCGCTTTCTTGTCGAGTGAGTGACTGACTGTTTGCGCAGAGATCGATCCGGGCATCGAGGCCCCTTCGTCCTGCTATCTATCACGTGGAACGTGATATCGTACGCCTGTCTGCGAACGACAACGCCTTACTCTTCGTCTAAATGGCATAAGTATGGTGTTATAGCCGTAGCCAATGTCTCCTATGCCAGCATGCAGTACGCTTTTCCCTTTCATCTCAATTCAACCAAGGCCGGTGACTATAACGTACTAACAAATCAACCCAACAGCGTCCTCAACATAGGTTGGCTATCCGTTTACTGCAAGACACCCCAGGAGCGAAGTGTTTCCATGGCGTAAGTTTTCCACGTCCGTTTTTACGCTGTCATTAGCTGATGGGGGTGTTAGGTTGATTATCATGGCCGCCAATTGCGCCGGTATCTCTGGTTCTCAGATTTTCCGCACGTCGGATAAACCGAAGTACCTGCATGGGTTGACAGCGATCTGTATCTTGGCGGGGGCTTCCTGGGTATTGACGGCGGTGCTGGGGGTGCAGTATTATTTTAAGAAGAGGAAGGCAGGGGGGAGAGGTACTGTGTAATAGAGTGATGTCAGTGGGTAATGTAAATATCCAGTAGGTCTTTGTATTAGAGATTTAAGATAAAACATGCGCTGTTTGTCTGTCTTAAGTCTAATTCATTCAGTGTGCTTCAAGCACAAGGCGCCAATATGTATAGTATATGGCGGATCGGTGGCCAAAAAGCAAGAGGGAAGAGTAAAAAAAAAAGGAAAAAGAAATGGCAATCAATGCCAGATGTACAGACCCAACCTTCTCCATAACAAAGCCATAAAACAGAAGAACGCTATATACATACAATCAAAGGAATCTCGCAATCCTTGACATGGTCCGAATTTCTAGATTTGTTCGACCGGTCTAGGGCTTGACCAACCAGCCCACCGCGCCGGTGATCGCGACCGAAACAACCACCATCAGAATCCAAGCGCCCGCTCGATCCGCCGTGGTGATCGGCTTCAGCTTGTTGGGATCCGAGTCCCCTCCTGACGAAGGGACATTGTGTTCTTTCGCATCCGGGTTCGTGTCGATCGTGTTGGGCGTTTCGGTGGCCGTCAGCATCAAGTTAGCCGTGATACCACCCAGGGCTGACATCTGGGCTTCGAGACCCTTAACGCCGTCAAATTTGCCGGCGCCCCAGCTGAGACCGCAGAGGTTGCTCTGACCGTCGGCTTGGCCGTTGCAGGCTTTCGAGATGGATTCGACCGATCCCTGCAGTTTTGGTGTGATCCGATCCTTGGTGGACGGGACGAGGATGGCGGTAAAGGCCATCCACATCGAGAGGTAGCCCTTGAAGCAAATTTGGTTCCGGTCGCAAGTCATAATGGGCTCGCAAGCAACTTCGGACATGGTATTGCTGCCGAACTGCTGCGGGAAGAACGTCTTGTCTGTTGTGTCAAGAAGTCCATTGACGCGGTCCAGCCACTTTTGGTCACCGTTGGTCTGCAGATGTTGTTAGATCCGATGGCATGGAACACATGGGAAAAGTAGGAGTCATCGGTGACCGCAGAAGCACTTACGTAGTTGTACATAAAGGCCGCCCCAGACAGGTATGTGCCGTAGTTATAGGTCCACTGCAGGTTGTCCGGACTCTTACACTGATCGTCGTTGTTGACGGAGTCGTTGATTATCCACTTGTTGACGTTCAACAGCCCCGATTTGGCTGACCAGTCCCAAATCTTCTCGGCCCAATCGGTATAGGTCTCGTTCTTGGTAAAACGTGCCAGTCGAGCTGCCAATTCAAACAAGCCGCCGTTCGAGATGGCGTTTTTCAGCTGATATCCGGCCTGGTAAGGCCAGACCTGCCAGCGCATACCACCACCACAAGTTGTGCCATCCCAGCGCTCCGCCTGCTCGTTGAAGACCGCGCGCGCAAGAGAAGTCCACGACGGTTTCCCTTCCCTCTCCGGAAATCCTGCCTCGGACGCCGTGATGGCCGCCAGACCCCAGAACATTTGATCATCGTTACCCTAGGCACGTGACGGTTAGCAGTTGCGCCTGAGACAAAGTCGCACGATGACCACGGAACAGCAACGTACCAGCCATTGACTGTAATTCGCAGAGAAATAGTCGTAGTTTTCGCCCGCTTGGAACATGAGATCATGCGAGACCACATCGTTATAGGTATCGTCGCCCGATGCTTGCCAGTATTGAATCAATGTCATGAACATGCTACCCGCAATATACCAGGTGTCGGTCAGTTTGCCCGGAATCCCCTCCGTCTGGTTCTGCTTGTAGAACTCCATCATGGGAGGGATAATCTCCTTGGCGCCATTTTTTAATGAATCTAGAACCGTATAATCAGGAAATTTGAACGTGGAGCGGCATGAGATGCGACTTCGCGACCGTGATCATGGAGGAGGAGGAGGAGGGGGAAAATGCCATACCGTCATTATTGGCGGTAATGCCCAAGTCCGATAACGCCGACTGAGCGTGGAGAAGCAAGAGCAGTGAGGTGGCGCATAGCTGTCGGCCGCTGAAATAGTGCATGCTTCAGTCTCGATTTAGTTTACGTCCCGATTGGAATGAAGGTAAGCGCAACAGCGACCGGCGACATCGAAAGCTTGGTTTTTTTTTCTTCTGGACAGGGAGATGTGGTGAGAAAGGGAAAAGTCCATCCCGCAAGGCTTAATTTAAGAGACCCGTGCCAAGATGGCTCATGGCCCCATCTTAGTCTGACTAAGTCCCTATCATATGGAGTCGACGCCTTCTTGGCCGATCGGCCCTGGTGAAACGGAACCAATCATGGATGGAGTGGCACACGGGCGCGTCACACAAGAAAAGTCTTGTTTCCTTACCACAGTGTCATCGTCGTTGAAGTTTCTCAGCCATGGCTCTTGGTGATCCCCTCCCCATCCCTCAGCCTTCCCCTTCCGGCACTTAGGGTAAGTCACCTGACTTGGGAATGATGGTGGATGTGACCTGGGCACCAGAGAAGACCCCGAATATTGTTCAGTTGGACCCTGTTCCCCCCTTTGAAGCCCTGCCGATCGTGGAGTCAGGGGCTGTGACTGGACCGGATTGGGGATTCAATGGTCGTCCAGTCAGTGCAGAAAAAAATGGATCCGTGCCAACCAATTCGGCTATGATACGCTGAAAGTCCCGTCTATGCTCCACTTTTAACACTGGGACATGCGTAAGATTGCAGATAATTATAGCAATTGCAGTTTTTTGGTTCATCAACTGGACAGTTACATTAGTGAATGAACGGCCGTCCGAGTGGGCCATCATGCAAAAGACGCTGAGAGAAGAAAGATCATACCCTTCTAGCCGCATTGATGGGATATTTTTCTGTGTCTATGACATCAACCTGTCTCCTTTGAGCCCTTTGAGCTCTTTTTTCTCCCCCAGGTCCCCACTACTCAATTGCGGAAGAGTGGGGATTGAGACCTTTTTTCGCTCCAGCGAATCGAGTCTAAACTCGTTCCTAATTAAGAGCCTCAGAGGACCAGGACACCTTATTCAGCTCTTTTCCCGTCAAACCGTCAGTGCAGATAATGCTTTGTCGGAATAGACCACTGCAGTAGATATCCCAGGAAATTACTTTGATCTCTCTTTACTCCGAAGCACTCCGACCTCGTCGAGGATATTTCGGAGTACATCGGAGTAGATTCGGTTCATAAACATTTCGAGATTTATCGATCAAAATACCGCCATATCTTATTAGTGCTGACTTTGACCGGACTTAACACCGAGATCAGTTAAGCTATTTGTTAGTTTGTCTTCAATATATGTAGATTGAGTTAATAATATCAACGTTCTACGAAGCGTTGACTCAGTCTGACTCACCCAAAAAAAAAAACCATATATATACGAACGGATTATGGCCTGGTCATCAAAGGAAGACGATCACCCTCTTTGTTCATTCCTTCTACTATAGGAATCTATAGTAATCAAGACCATTAGCATTATCAGAGAACAGTAGCAGCCCTGGAAGTGGGATTACCATTAACCAGTGACCCAATCGGTAGGTGCTTCATAGACTGATCTCATAATCCAGTCACTAATAATACCCATTAGGAAGGTCAAACATAGCCTGTACACATATACAGAGTATCAATTTGTTTTATAAAAACATTTATATAGAAAAAAGAAAACATGGACCCTCCTCCCGCCTTCCTCCACCTCAACAACTATCTAATCCGCCCCTACCACATAGGCGACATAGAAGCGATCGCCAAAGAAGCCAACAACCCGCAAATCGCCCGCTGGCTCCGCAACCAATTTCCCCAACCCTACAGTCTTGAAGAGGCCAAAAACTGGGTCTCGATCGCCAATTCCTCCTCGCCGACCCTCAACTTCGCCATCTGTCGGCAGGAAGATAATGTCCTGGTCGGAAGCATCGGGCTAACACCCAAGGGAGATGTTTACTATCGCACTATGGAAATCGGGTACTGGCTGGGCCAGGATCATTGGGGGAAGGGCATTGCTACGCAGGCGCTATCGGCGTTGACGAGATGGGCTTTTGAAAATTTTGGGCATATTTTGAGACTGGAGGCGGAGATTTATGAAGGGAATGAGGCGAGTCAGAGGGTGTTGGTGAAGGCGGGATACGAGTTGGAGGGGAGGAGAAGGAAAGCCGCGGAGAAGAATGGAGTAGTTTTGGATGTGCTGATGTTTGCTACCTTTCGGCCTGAGGTTGCTGACTTTCCTGTATAACGTCTCGTGCACCTGCTGAGTCAGTAATGCGGTCCGGATGCGGTAACCTCGGCAGTTGGCCGGCAGACTAAAGAAAAAAATGTGGGATTTGTTCTATATCATTCGTCCCGCGGGCTATAATGGAGTCAAGGAAAGACCCATCATCGTGCTTTGAAATCAATCGCATTTTTGATTAGTTATACCTCCGGAGTAGTGAAAATGGCGGTAAACATGATAGAGTTAACTTCAAATGCCCGTTTTAACACCCTCTTGGAGTTCCTCTCCCACATTCCTCCCATTCCATAGACTTGGATACGACCTCAGGAACCGAAAATGGCCGCCAGATACCATTCCGACCCTGTAGATGTAACCCCCCTGGGGCAACCGCTCCACTTTGCCTTCAGTAAGCGGACGGCCCCAAACCGGTTCTACAAAGGTGCCATGACGGAACGGTTATCGTCCTGGTCCCCGACAGATCTGAAAGCGCGAGGCATTCCTAGCAATGAGCTGATTAACCTCTACAAGCGTTGGGGTGAGGGTGGTTATGGTATGATCTCCACCGGAAATGTCATGATCGCATATGATCATCTCGAGGCACCGGGAAATCCCATCATTGATCTCGAGAATCCCTTCCATGGAGAACGATTCGACGCCTTCTCCCGCATGGCTGCGGAATCCAAGAAGCATGGCAGTTTGGTTGTCGCACAGGTTAGCCATCCCGGTCGTCAGGTGGATGAGCGTGTGCAGTCCAATCCCGTGTCGGCGAGTGACGTGCAATTGCATACGGAAGCGATAAATATGAAGTTCGCGAAGCCACATGCGGCGTCCAAGGATGAGATTCAGGATTTGATCAAGAGGTGGACGCACGCCGCCGTCTACCTGCAGAAGGCGGGCTTCGATGGAATTCAGCTGCATGGTGCACACGGATATCTGCTCGCTCAGTTCCTGTCGCAGACCACGAACAAGAGAACAGATGAGTATGGCGGTAGTCTGGAGAACCGGGCGCGTCTGATTGTTGAGGTTGCGCAGTCCATCCGAAAGGAACTGCCGTCTTCATCTGGTTTCATTCTGGGTATCAAGATCAACTCGGTTGAATTCCAGGCGGACGGATTCACCCCAGCCGAGGCCCAACAACTCTGTCAGATTCTGGAACAGAATGAATTCGATTTTGTTGAGCTCTCTGGTGGAACATATGAAGCTCTGGCTTTCTCCCGCAAGCGGGAATCCACCCAGACCCGGGAGGCGTTCTTCCTGGAGTTTGCGTCGTTGATTTCCCCTGTGCTTAGCAAGACCAAGAGCTACATTACTGGAGGCCTTCGTACGGCAGCAGGAATGGTCAGCGCACTTAGTGCGGTAGATGGTGTCGGCTTGGCTAGACCTGCCTCCCAAGAAATCCGTCTTCCACGGGATATCCTAGAGGGCCGAGTGACCGGTGTGATCGAGCAGAAGGTCGATCAGCAGAACTTCGGCTTGACTGTTGCCGCTGCAGGAACACAGATGAAGCAGGTGGGCAAGGACGAGCAGCCGATCGATTTGAGTGACGAGAAGAACCTGGAGTACTTCATGAAGCATTTGGGACCATGGGCCCAGCAGATGCAGGAGGATGCAGCCAAAATGAACCTGTATGGATTCATGGATTTACCAAAGGGGGAGGCTTATCAGGGATAAGAAAGAGGGTCAGATAAAGATCATTTATATGAAGGCTGATGCCGTCATTTGTGCTTCACGAAATATTAGCTCTGTGAGCTGAACTGCATACGATAAATATTTAGCGTGCTCTTTAGATCGAGTTAGAATGAATGGCCTCTCGCATAAATCTTGGGGATTGTGCTCACGCTTTGCAACATCGTCCGCTTTTCCGTTGATCTCTAGCTCCCCGATCTGTTTCTTAAAGTCTCTTTGGTCAAACTTCGGCAAATTTCGCATTACTTTTGAGTAAAGCCAGACGCGCTGTGCGGGCAATTTTATAAAAAGCTGCAGCAGATTATATCTGAACCTTGAACCTTTCATCCTGTGTTAGTTTGGACCAGCACAGAATCATATCTTATCTTAATCTTCTAGTAAACCATAAGTTGCGACTGCATTAGATCGTAAAAGAAGGTCTCCGATGTCCCGTCTGTAAAATATTGTAAGCTATTGATTACTCTGAAAAGGTATTAGAATCCGACATTACCTTGCTTCATGAGCCTGTACACTTTTGGCACCTTTGATTTACCGGTCAACTCAATCTTCTTCATTCTCACCTTGAATGCAATATAATGAGACGTGTGCACCTTGGGTTCTAGAAGCTTGATCGGGTTGTACCTGACATGAACGTGGCCAACAAGTTGCTTCGCGAATTTTTCTAGTTTCTTCAAGAATACCAAGCGACGGTCCGCACCGTCGTTGAACACCACTTTGAACTCTAACCTCCTGTCTTGTAGATATGCTTTGAGTGTTCTCCCGAGAGCCAGTCTAGATCTGTAGACTATGATGTTCCGCTTTTGTCGCTTCCTCAAGAAAGATATTGTTGATCAAATTGACGTGGTAGGACGATATGCGGAAACAGCTGAAATAGAACCTGTCTTCGGATCGGGGGTCACGATCGGGCTTCAAGACGAGTTTACCGTGGATCATGTTCGTGTATGAGTTTCCACACTTCTTAATAGGAAGTGTGAGATAACTCTATCGGGGAATATATGCTGTCGTCTGTCCGTTTCACACATCCATTTCCATAAACCTTCGAGATTCTCTCTGTCTTCTTCGGTAGGATTCACAAGCAACGGGCTTCTTAGGATAATGATGAGTTAAGGTGAAACGGGAGCAAATTTATGATATTCCGTATACGCTCCGCCGACGAGTCTTCCACTGGAAAAATCAAGGAGGGGACTGGAGGAACCTTTAATGACTCCATATGCATTAGGCATCAGTACGAAGTCGCTTTCCTTAACAGTCGACAGGACGCCATGAATTTAAATTGCATGTGGTCAATGAATATTTTTGCATTGTCCGGGAAAGCCTGATCATGCACTTTGTCTGTCCAAAGCATGTTTGGATCCATTTCGAGATCCAAAAATACCTTTAGATTAGCGAACCAAACTTCACGGGGAGATTTGAATCCGTTTTCGCGCACATAACTCTCCAGACGGTGTCTGTCATCGGAATCAAACGTTGCGATACTGTCATGATTGTAGCGCTCGTAGAGAGTGGAGCTTCTGTATTTCATGAGAAAGTTTCTCTTTCGCAGGCTATCCCTCTGATGGCGGGTCATTTCAAGTGTACGGTCGGCCGTAAGCGTATCGGATGCTTTTTTGATATTTCTAGCAGCATGGTTTTCCAGCTTGCCGAGAGAATCCTCTATATGTCGCGGGTTCTTAAACCCTGGGTCACGGTAATGTCGACCAGTCCAAACTCGTAAGATGCCGGTACTTGGGTCAATGCATCCTGTTGAAGTTCTCTCGCATTGATGAAGGGATCCTTGGACGAGTTCGTGTGTGATCTATTGTCGCGTGCCCTTCTCTGCTGGCGACGTGTGAATTGTGCAGGTGGAGGTTGATCAGCGGCCGCAAACTGGCGCAGAAGGAATCGCGGTAGGAAATGGTGATATTCGGGCTTGTAGTCGGTGGGTTACGCCATAGTGCTCGTAGCTCACTGCGTGAGTCCGGGGCTGCTGGTATGTAGTTTGTCCATGAGCAAGAAGTGGCCATGATGCAATAAGACTGCTGCCCCGCGTTGCACCTTGCGTAGCATATTTTGATCTCATTGGGCTTTGACTCAGTAGCCAACGCGCCTACCGGTATTTTAGGCGCCTTATCCATGTCAATGTTGACATGTCAAGTGTTTCGTGCAGGTCATAGCCCGCTCTGATAGCTTCGAGGAGAATAACCAAGTAGAAATTGTCGAGGAATAGTAGTTGCCTGAATTTAGTTTCTTCTGATTGTTTCATTGTAAACCGAAATTAATTGGTTGAGAGTGATTTTCTTGCCAGCTATACATGCGCTGCCGACCGATTGTCTGAATGATGATGAGATTTTCAAAAGTTATATACACATGAGAGTGGAGGGGGAATCGAATAACGTTACAGCATAATTCGTATCTTAACATCTGAGTCATAATGAAGATATATCCCAGGAAGAAAGGCCAGCTTATCTATGAGAGGTGTAGACTGTATCAAGAAAACGTACTGCATCATCGAAGACCTTGTCTCGTAACCTAGTATCGATGGCCAAAGAAGGAACTGCCGACATCGTATAATTAGCCCTTGAACACGACAACAGAGTGAAATACAATCACGTACGCTCGATCCAGCCATGGATCTGGCCCTCGAAGAACATGCCCTCGATATGGTAGGGATGTGGAGTAGCTGTTTTAGGTCTCGATGCCAGCGAGTCCGGCTCCACATTTTCCGAGACTTCATCAGCTGGATCATCCCTCGATGTCTCTTGTAAGAGACTGATCTTGCGGTTAAGGACTGCGGCTTCCTCTTTCAGTCGATTCACAAACACCGTTTGCTCATGCAGAAGGATATCAACCTTGCCAGCAATAAACAACATATTTTGCGGCAGGAATTCAATGTCTGCGAGGATGGGATGAAGCAGTGGGTTATCTCGGTTTTTCTCTCGCTCTGGACCCGCATATGCATCCATCAACGGCAAAACAAAAGCCAAGGGATCTTTTTTAGGGAAGTTGGCCGGCTTCGGCTTCTCCCATGGTGGCAACCGCAGGTCAACCTGCCAAAATTTGAGGTCAATTCACGAACGGAGTCAACAAGTTAGAAGCAAAGAGTAACCCACAGGTGCGTAAAACATCACCGCCGCCTTCACGTTGAATTCCGACCGGGCCAACCATTGCGCAACGCCCAATGCTAGATTTCCTCCAGCGGAAAACCCGCTCACGCTCATCAGTTTCGGGTCGGCACCCCAGAGCCTCTCAGCATTCTCAATCAACCACTCGGCTACATCCTGAACATTCTCATGGGCCACCGGAAAGGTGTACCGCGGGGCATATTGGTGCGAAGTCGAAACCACCACCGCACCGGTTTCCGCTGCGACTCGCTGACAAAATGGTGTATTGCCTTCAGGTAAACCGCCGAGAAATCCGCCTCCGTGGATATTGAGATGGAGCGCCCTTGGTTTAGATTGCGATGCTTGCGCTAGCGGGTGGTATACGATAGCACGGACGCAGTCCCCCGGTGCACGTTTCAAGGGAATCCAGATGGTAGTTTGAGGGTGCTTCGAGCGTAGACCGCGCCAGTACTGGATTGCATTCGTGAGTAAGACAATGGGTTGTAACGCGACAAGACGCCAGCGAATGCCGAAGGGGAGAGATGGGCATAGGATCGCGTCGTAAAGGGGGCCAAACCAGCTGTAAAGACGAGACATCGTGTCAAGCTGTTCACTCCCGAGTAGTCAGCAGTCATGGGAGACGCTATTTTTATAGTTCACGGACCCTCCAAATTCTTGGATGACTTCGTATTCGGCTGTGTTTTCCCGTCTTGCAGAGGGGAGGTGGTGAGTCACTAAAGTCACTATTTCTGCCTTGTGACCTTCGGATGAGATCGTAGTGGTGGTGTATTCATTCAATCGGTATTTTTAAACTTGAATTATCTTTCTCAAAAAGGACTTCCACCTCCGGATTGACCGCCACATCATTGGCTTCCAGTATCCGTGGGATGCTGTTGTTTCGGGCAAAATGCCGAGCCAAGGCGTCGACCCTTTTTCATGAAATTATGCTTGGTATATGCCTAATGAGACCAGGATGGAGGACACAGCTAGACACATTCTCTTGGCCAATATTTAGGTGATCTCCATTGCAGCCACGAGCATGACTCTTGCCTAATCTGCAGCACTCAGTGTCCGAGATTTTTTCTTTTCTTCTCTCTTCTCCTCTCTTATCCCGGAACACAGACACCGGTTTATTCGTCCGCTGCGAATTCCAAAGTGGACCGAGAGGTTCTACAACGACCCACATGTTTAGACAAATGTTTTCGGGACGATATTGAAACCCCGCGGAAGAATCATATAAATCGTAAGAGACAATGATGAGCCGTGGACACGAGTGTAGGACAAGCTATCTATTCTCATCAAGCCACCCCTTTTCAAGAACCCCGGCTTATCACAAGTGGGCAAGCGCTTGCTAGAGTTTAATAGATTCAGGGTACGTTCAGTGACAAGTTGGGGAAAATAAAATGTCATTTGCGCGCAAAAATGTCAACTTCCGTCCAGGCATGCGTTTGCGTAAAGATATACTGCTTCAAACTCAAAAAGCCTTCTCGCTCGGGTGCAGATCAAGCACCCCAATAACTGAGCAACCTGCGCAGGTCGGATCGCGCTGTTGATTGATGAAGACAGAAGAGCTGACAGAGCGAAGAAGATAATCCGGAACTCCAAACTAACATGCTCGGCAAATAGCATCCATGAACCTTCTGATGGATGGAGGCTTGATATCTGCCGTATATGCAACGAGCCGCTAGCTTACTACGCCTGGTGGAACCACAAATAGATTTGACTCAGCACCGAGTCTTATTCCCTCTACTAAACTTGGGCGTTGCTTCCCCACATTGCTCGCACTATAGAGTCTATTGGTATTTTCGTTTGTCAGTCAAGAAATTCACTCCGCCAGCTTCCACCCTTGGCACACATGATCATCGATAACTTGGGCCTCTACAGAAAACGGTCTGAGCCAGGACATTGATGAACCGGCCTACGTGACAGCAATCCATCACGGCCAAGTCATTCTGATGTATCATAGGTATCATCTTTATCAGGCAAGGACGGCCTTCCAAATCATCCACGCACGATTCAAAATCGATGCACCGTCACATATACCTACCAACCCGGTATAAATCTTAAGGTCAAGAACCACCAGGGCTTAGCTTCATCTTCATCTCATTTATTGATTTTTACCTTTTATTTGTGTCAAATTTGGCCCCTTTTGGGGGCTAGCTGGTTCCCAGTTGCGCTACTTATAATGCCAAGACATCACAGCCATCGTGCCATGGTTTAGGCCCAGGCAGAACTGCCCTGGAGCCTCATCGGGACTATGATTAGCTGCTGAGCCAGCGAGAGTTCAGCAACCCTGTGGATCAATATCAGGGCACACCCTTTTTCTGGTTAGATTCCAGCGTGGGGGCCAGAGACCCTTGGCCTTCGGAGAATCGGAGTCCCTACATGGATCCCCCTTTTGGGAAGGTGACGGGCCCTAGGACCCTTACTACCTTAGGAAAAATTGAGTGTCGATACAAATTTCGGAACGAACAGTCACCGATTCACCATAACCGTAGCCTCATGTGGATGCTGCGTAGGTACTGAAGCGAGCATCGCCGCAAAGGATCCCAGGAAATCCACTCGATAGTAACACAACGGGGGACATGGAAGCGACCGGGTGGAAAGCAAAGAGTGAAAATTTTTGAGTCAAGGTTTTTTGGTTGCTCTAGTATTTCGACAGGATTACAGAATTTGACCCCCGTTTGTTGGCAGCAGCAGATTGAAAGTTGAGTAGACTTCAACGATTGGCTTAGGGTAACCGAGAAAGGAACAGTTCGGAGAGAGCCCTAAATTAGTAGGCGGTTCAGGACCGACCCACCCGCATCAGCCTTGTCTTCCGGACAATTGGCGTTGGTTAGGCTGCGCCTCTTCTTCAGTTGCCAAGAGCATAGTGAGTGCACTGGCGCTTCTCGGGTTATAAATCTCATAGCCTGTCGTTTACCATGCTTCATTCAAGGAGATTTTCCGTTCTCAATTACTCCTATATTTCCTATTTCTTTCGCTACTGCCGAGTAATCAACCTCGGGGTAGTTCGTATATAAAAATGCGTCTCTTCGCGATCACTCTGGCATCGGCCGTTCTGGCCGCTGCTCAGAGTGCGACTCGTACCTCTTCTACCACAGCGTCTGCCACCGGTGCGCCATGTGCAGTCGCTAGCAAACTCGCCGAGGAAAATCGCAGCATCGTTCCAGCTCAAGTCGCCTATGAGTGTTTAACCTCGGTTCCGGTGGCTGTGGAGGAAGACGAGAAACTCATTGACCAGCTCAAGCTCCTATGGGAGTGGCATTCGGAAACTGGCTACCTGAAAAACCCCCCCGATACATGGGAGTTGGGATCGCTCGACCTCCTCGCCGAACTGGACAAGATCAAAGAGAACCTCTCCACTTATGACAGTGAATACGACGTGCAGCTCGCTATCAACAAGTTGACCCTGAGGACGGGTAATTTCCACTTCAACTACGCTCCTGATATTCTGCAGGTCTTCCTCTTCCAGCGCGTGTTCGGCGTGGCCACGGTTTCGAGCGATGGAACAAGTGTGCCGGAAACCTATGTCATCTCGGATCTTTACCTCAACCACACCGAGGACAGCTCAAAGATTTCACCGATCGCTAAGATCAACGGCGATGATGTGCAGACGTATCTGAACAAGATTGCAGCCCGGGAGCAGTACATCGACCCCGACGCCCGGTACAATAGCCTTATGTACCGGAGCAATGCAACCGCCTCCATTGGCAGCTTTGCCGCCCAAGGTCTGGGTATCTATGAAGGCCCAACGACAAATGTCACCTTCAAGAACGACACCACCCGCGTCTACAGGAATTTGGCCCAGGCACAAACAGATTTGACCGGTGTGACCGACGGAAAATCTTTCTTCAAGAAACTTTGCACTGGTAGCTTTACCGGCATTCAGGCTTCATCCGAGTACAAAAAGACGACTTCGTACAAGGGAACTCCTCATCACTGGAAGAGAGCCAGTATTCCTAGCGACTCCTATCCTGAGCCAATCGTTGAACACAGTGCGGGCATGGTAGCTGGATACTTCATGACCGAAGATGGCTTCGAAGATGTCGCTGTCCTTAAGATTATTACCTTCTCGACATCAAACACTGGAGACGGCCCCGAGTTCCAACAAGTCGTGAAGGACTTCCTGGGGAACTCTACGGAAGCGGGCAAGAAGAAGCTCATCATCGACCTCCGAGAGAACGGTGGAGGCAACACGGACCTTCTCCTCGACGCCTTCATGCAGATTTTCCCCGGCTCGGTCCCCTTCAGTGCCCAGAGATATCGTGCGCAGGAGCAGTTCAACCTCATTGGCTCCGCTGTCGATGCAGTTTACAAGGATAAGTCTATGACGAATACGATCAAGATGGCTACTGGAGAAGGTAAGCAGAGACGTCTACATTAGTAGTAAGCCGAAACGATGCTGATTATCTCCAGACTTTGCTAGTTCTCAACTCGTCAGATATTGGGCTTACTGGAACTTCGTCAATGCTAGTGGCGATAATTTTGCTTCTTGGGACGATTTCTATGGACCTCATAAGTACAATGGCGATAGCTTTACGACCATCATGAGGTACAACGTAAGTACAATCTCAACGCTGCTCAGGAGGAAAGAGTCGCTCGGCTAACGGGCCTTTTAGATGTCCAACAGCAATAAGGTCAGCATCCTGGATGAGGACTTTACCTTCCTGAACCCCAAAGCCGCGGATCCTCCATTTGCTGCTGAAAACATTGTCATGCTCTCCGATGGTCTTTGTGGATCATCCTGTGCTTCGTTCCACGAGGAGATGAAGAACGTTGGTGGCGTCAAAGCCGTCGCCGTGGGTGGACGTGCACAGGACGGTGCCATGCAGACTATCGGTGGCTCCAAGGGCGGAGAGGTGATTGCTCTGAACATTATTCCCTCTTATCTCCAGTTGATGATGAACATTACCGACTCCCTCAGCTCTGATGCGCTCGACCACGATGTTCTCAAGAAGCTCGCCAACCCTGACGTGCTTCTCACTCGCGCTGGCGACGCTAGCAGCCGCATCCAGGTCCAGGACCAGATCCGCAAGGGCGACGAGTCAGGCACTCCTCTTCAGTATATCTATGAGGACGCCGACTGCCGTATATATTACACCACCGATATGCTTCTCAATCCTGAGGTTGCTTGGTCTGCCGCTTGGTCGGCATATGCCGATGACAGCAAGTGTGTCAAGGGATCTACCGACAAATCCTCCAGCATCAGCGGCGGGTACAAGCCATTTGGAGCGGGAAACCTCAAGGGCAAGCAGTCCGAGGGAGGCAGCTCTTCATCGGACTCCAAGGACGACGAAAAGAAGAATGCTGCGATGACTTGGAAGCCTAGCCTTGCTATTTGTGCCGCAGCTACGTTGGTCAGCTTCCTGCTGTGAAGCTGATTCCTGACTTGGGGGGTTTAAGATTTGCTATCGCTGAATCTGTTGAATGTTTGCAGTCGAATGCATGATACCCATATTTTACGAATATGATTTGCTGTATTTACTACTCCTAGACGACTTTTTATCCTTATATAACATACCACGATTCTGAATTTACATGATGCTGCTTATAAATAAGAATGAATAGCATTTGTAGTTATTTTTTCTCGTCAAATTCCGTTCTTTTATTTCTGATTCTCTCTTATATCGACAAACGAAGACATGATCCCGGATTTTCACTGACGAGAGAAAACAACCGCAACATCATTCACCAATATTCCGCTCACAATTCCTCCCTTGAGTATCAGTTGTGCTAGGAGTCCACGCACATTTCACTCGCTCGTTTGCACACCTTCAGCGGCATAGGCCCAGAGTTGAGATTAGTCGTCTTCTGCCTAACAGGTTACCAGGAAGGCGACGGCAAGGCAAACTTGAAGCGATGCGCAAGAGAAGCCAGAAGAACAGTTTGTTCCAGAAAACTAATATTAAGACCGATGCAACCTCTAGCGCCTGCACTAAAGGCCACGAAATAGGACTGCAGGTCCCGTCCTACATCACCCAGCCAGCGCTCAGGCTTATATCTTCGGGTCCGGGAATGTGGCTTCATTACGATGGACCACATACGCCGATATACCGATGGATGTATCTCCCGCAACAAAATCACCTCTAATAGTCGTGCCTTCTTCGGGTGTCCGATGCGGAACATGGAAAGAGACGGGCGGAAACATGCGCATGCTTTCATCAAGACAAGCCTGGAGATAAGATAGATGCTTCACCTTGTTATAGGACGCAATCACCTCATCCTTTTCTATCAAACTGTCGATCTCTTCCCGGAGCTTCATTAAACAATGTGGGTTTTTCAACAAAAGAAGCATGACATTGTTCAGTGCAATGCCCGCGGTATTTGATCCTGCATTCATCATAATGCTCACTTCTGCGACGATCTCTCCCCATTCGAGGTTATTGGGAGTACCGGATTTATCTTTCATCAGCGCGGAGAAAAAGTCATCGAGCTTTTCTCCTTCCTCATACCGCTTCTCTCGTGTCGTTTCCCGGTTATACACGATCCCATTCCAGTCTTTAGTCAACTTCCATTTCTGAAGATAGGTTGAGGGCACCACTTTGCTGATACGGCATAGTGTCTAATACCAGTCATACGCCCATATCAGGTTCGAGGAAGTCCAAGCATTAGCGTACAGGCATTCCCGGAAACGCACCTTCTTCAAAGTCCCGTCCGTTACCTCCGAGGTGACGATGTCGCTTCCCTGGTCCAGGAATCGGAGATACTCGCTAAACCCGATGTTGGCAGGGGCAGCGATGGTGTATAGATTCGTCCACATACAGTAATCAATGGTCAGGTCGTTGACATCTAGGGTATGGCCCATCGGTAACGGACTGGTACACTTCCCGTCGAATGCCTGGGCAATGCGCTGCGTCATATCGGCAACCTTGTATTCCCAGTCTTTGAGGTTCCTTGATCCCGTAGGCGCTAGAGAAGACGTTGCGTTTGCGGGCATGTTCGCTTTTGTCTACTACGTCTACGAGATGGAAGTGTGTGCCGACTAGTTTGGAGTAGAAAATGTCTTTTGGTGTAGTTCGTGCCGTGACCATAGGTGCTTTTTATGCGCTTCGAGGGGCGTGGGAGCGAGAGCCTTTGTGTGAGTAGTAGAGGAGGGGGGGGATCGAATATTCCGGGCAGGAATGTTAGATTGGGGTATTTCCGAAGGCCTTTGGGGTCGCAGAAGCAGTCGATTGTCGGGATGCTAAGGTCGTAGATAATGATGTGGGAAACGGCTATCAGAATTAAGCTGTACGTCTCGTTTCAATGATTGAGGTATTCAGCTCTAGGCTGCATGAGACCAAGTCTTAGGAAATATACTTGTTTCTGGGTAGTTCTCATCTATCTCTGGGTCTTAACTGATGCTTTTATACTGCGTCCATTGCAGTCAACCACGTCTAGGGTTTCCAAGATGTCATTACCGGAAGTAGTAAGACTCGGTGAGACTATTCCTCAAACCAGTAAAGATCTCTGCCACAGTATCACCTGGGAGCATTTAATTGCATACTACCTCACTTCTTGCCTGGAAATAGCTCCACGACACGAGGATCTCGGTGATTCCACCGGAATTTATATTCCAGATGTACAATACACTTCTATACAATTGACCGACTAAGTAGCTGAGCAAGCCGAGCAGCTGACCGCGAGGAACAGATCCCATACTTATTACTTACACTCACTCGCAAATGCATTTTCAGATGCCGATATTTGAACTTTACTGATCATCTTAGAATTAACAAGTGGAATAACCGACACACTTGAGAAATTTATGCGTCATAAGATGTCTGCTGTGGCTCCCACGGTGCAGAATCATTCTTCCTCTCCGCAGATCATTTGGCGCGGTGTGGAGCAAGAATAAACCAATAGTAAGTGATGCTTCAAAACGGAAAATACACTTTAATCTCATTAATCGACGCCGAGGTACATGTGTAGAAAGAGAGACGTATCCTAAGGAGCTAATCAGAATAGTAAATCCCATTGTCTTCACGAGGTAGCTCCCATGCATCTAATCTATTCGTCGCATCCTTTTCAACCATACCCTTAAGTCGAAATCTCCTTCACTCAAGTCATTTGGATCGTCAACAAATTTGAGCGTATACCTAGACTCTTGCCCTGGCTCCTTGCTATCTGTTTACTCAGTGTGACAAGGTTCAGCGCGATAATTACTTGTTTCATATGCTGCCAGTTCCTCCCTGCATTCTTTTGTCTGAACCTGGTAAACAAAGCCTTCAACGATCGAGTTGGGCTCATCTAATAGTGCATTATATTGACCTCAAAGCTTACATTTGAACCTTTTACAAACGCTGGTCGGAACTCGGGCTATTTCGCTAGCCCAGGGATCCCACGGAGCATCGAGGGATTGGCTAGCGTACCGTAAACAAAGTAAGGCCCAGTAAATGCATTTGTCGCGGGGAATGGGTGAGGTGTGCGGAATATAAGGTGAGATGAGGTACTCTTCAACTTTAAAACGAACGGTGACATCTTCGACCGAGGATTTTGAGGCGGCGGTGTGCGGGGATAGACTACCAGATGTAGTGGATCCCATTCTTCCTCCGTTTTGCGGGGTAGCCATATCAGCTAGTACTTGAATTCTATGTTTGACATGAGGTCGGCAATTAAAAGGAACTGCTTCTCATTATTATTGAGTGTGGGACTGTGTAGAGCGAGTAGTATCTTCGAAACATTAAACGCAATCAGTAGGTTATGTGGTCACTATCCCCTGCCCAGCTTCTTCATTATCGATTGGCCTTTAACAGCGATGACCAGCAACCCGACTAATAGGATGCGTTCCATGATTCTAATTTAGGTAGCTGCGCTACAACACCGTGTTCGCCCTTGTGACATGAGATTTTCTTTGTAGTAGTCTTCTAACCAGATAATACCGCTTCCTATTCTGTTCAAAAACCTACGCTTTCAAGGGCCATTCTTATTACTCTACTTACACAATTTCACAATTAGATTTCCCTTATTCGGAATGTGTGCCCAGGAGCTGCGAAAGACTGTAGGGTCGAGAATAACAAGAGTAAGAAAATCGCTCTACTTATCATGTTAAGGCCGATGCTAACGTTTGACCTGAGATACATGCCAGCTTCTGCTGGAATCATGGAGACTAGTGCATGCGGAAATGGATCCTTAAAAGACTAAGTAGAGTGTAGAGTATGCAATAAGTTGCCATTTCATTCTCTTGCGATATCAGACTGTCACTAATGTTCTCGACAAGCCACCGGCACACATTCCCTCGCTCTATCTCGGCCTTCAAATATAGTTACCCAGAGCAACAGATAAACGAATTTCTGGCATTACGTTGAGGTGGTGCGTCCTATCAAGTAGACAGTCCGGTCGGCATATCCCGAAATAAGTATGCCAGATACTTACAAGATGCGTGATCAGCCCACAATAGTACGCCTCTTTCTTCGACTTCGGCTTGATCACGACTCTGTCTGCAATGTTATCGACCTTCCCCCCATTGTACGTTCCATGAGTCATAGTGGGAAATCCATAGAGCTTCTCTCAACGCTTGCAGATTGCGTCTATGAATTTCACGGTAGGATCCTGGTAATTGTAGCGGTGAGGGTATTTTCGATCTCCTATGAATTCCCTCTTGTTATCAGTGTAAAGATTCTTATTGGAAAAGAGCTAAGAACTGGCACAATACCAACGGCAGAATTAGACAAACATGTTTTTGAACACTTTTTGCGCAGGCGCCTTGATGGTTCCGACGAAATACGTGCTGGCTCTGGGGTTTTATTCTAGGGTTTAGTCCGGTTAGATGAAGACTATTTGGATGGAACGACTTGTCTACTAACTGCCACCGTGGATAGCCTTTTGAGGGAGGTGGGAGATATGGAGCCTTTGGCTGCCTCTTCGGACTTAGCCTATACACCATCGCTTTCCAAAGATGAAAAAAGACATGGGCGCGTCCAAGACTTCAGTTTCCGAAGATGGAGAAGTCGAATTTCTATCCAGATCCTCTTTCTCCAAAGGTGAAGATATTACGGAGACAGCTACTGCGTTGGGAAGAAGGAAAGCGTCAAGAGTCTCATGGTTGATCGCTCCTATCAGCAGACTTAACAGAGAGTTTGGGTTGTTCGTACTGGAGTTAATGCCACTTTCAGCGCTTCTTAAGACCTCTGTTTATAACTTTTTCCATCAATCGCTTGTGCTTCATCCATGGTGATCAGAATTTGACATTCTTTGTCATCTATCAAGCACACGTTTGCAACAGGGCTAGGCGGACTCCACTACATAACCATCAGCTCGAGAGATCACGGTTGAAATTCCTTGCTATTTGGGAACGATAAGCATATTGAGATATCACTTCCTTACTTCTCAAAAGCAAATAGCTCAAAAAGGCTGTACAGCTTCAAGGTATTGAATGCCTCGCATAACTTAGGTTAGACAGTCTCTATGGTAGACTACGATGGGCAGAAAATCTATCCTTAGATGGAGTCAGACTTGAAAGCCATCAGGTGAGATCCCCTTTGTGGATGCCTACACTAGTCTATATGACGTAAATTGTTATTAAGAAGCAAATATTCTCGGTGTCCACGAACAAAAATTCCCTAGTAGAAGACAACGGTATCAGTCAAGAGCACGTTTTATCAGATTTCAGTAACAGGACAAAGAAGCAGAGAATATTCAACCACATAATTGATTTTCCTTGCCGGTGTTGTTTATGAGATACTCCAGCAGAGGGCCAATCTCCATCACGACTAAGTGACTCACGGGTGTTTCCTTTGTTTTCGGAGAAGATAACCCTCAGAAAATAATAAATACTCAGTCACGGCTCCGGTGTCAGCTTGTCCCTTTACAGCAAATTCGTTGTTTTGAGCTTCTACTGCAAAATTCAACAGTCGTGGGCGCTGAGAATTGAGACAAGAGCTGAGTCTCCTCTAAATCATCAAATGTCCACTTTCGGAACAAACTTGCCGAGCAAAATGTACATATGGATCACTGTGAGAGATAGGGATTTTGGTAGATTTTGATAGATTTGATATCCGGCTACAAATATGTGCGGAGCAGATCTAGTTACGGGATCATGCTACGGCTTGCGCTCTTAATACCCTAATGCCAAACCTCATTCCTGTGTCAACTTGAAAACCGTCGATGGGGATTTGCATGCTTGTTGGTGACCTTATGCCAAATATATGTCTTGAAAAAAAGTATATAGTAGACGTGCAACCTGTTGACAAGTTTATAGGCTGAAAGCAAAAAGATATCCCGTTCCCCCGAGCCGGAATCGAGCCGGCGACCTCTCGGTTACATAGAAATTTCCATTACAGCCGAGCGCCATATCCAACTAGACCATCGGGGGTTGAAGAGACACCTTGTTGTGGGTGCCCTGAATTATGAGGGTAAAGCAGATTTATATCAATTTATTTAACCCTCTCACTTTTAGAAAACCCACACAGATTACACATTTGTGTAAGAGAACGATGACAATAAAATAATTAACTATTGTAGATTAGTCATTTCATAACACTGGAAACGATCGGATTTAAGTATATAGACATATTTTGTTGATATATCCTGTTAAAAGTCTTTGAAATCGTATTAAACTTTGAAGAGTTACAATATAAATATGTATACACGGTCTTATTTTTTAATACGAATAAAAGCTCAATAACTGACTAGAATATTCTATAACACAGTAATACTCTAGCAAAGCCCGGTAACTCTAGTCTTAATACGAAAAAATTCGTAGATTGATCTCTATATCAATCAATTTAATCAATGTTGGTTAGGACTGAAGACAAATGCCTTATAAACACTGGGGAGAAAGCACGTTGCTGTGTATAATAGCGGATCGGAAAATTGGATGTAAAGGATGTGAGGAGGAAGCTACATTGAGATTCAATGCAACGTCAGGTCGCTGCAAATCAGAAGAATCCGGTCTAACTAGTGTTTCGTGAGTAGTTTGTATTCGTGCTTTTTGTTCTACCATCGCTTCAACCTATTTAGGTTCAGCATCACATGATCTAAAACAATAATTTCAAAGCCCAGGATGACTTGATCAGCTACAACCCGCTTAAGGTTGACAGGAAACGTAGTACAAGGTTTGAATAGCCTCGAGCTTTCCAAGCAGAGTGGCAAGGTCTAAAGTGTGGTCGTCGGATCATTGATTCAAGAGCTGAATAGAAGAAATATGGATGAAGAACTTGTTAGGCTTAATCCTGAAATTGAGCTGGTACATCGTATCGAGGTGAGCGAGATGGTTATAGGGTGCTCTAGAGGCGATTAAAATGATCGATATATACTCCGCAAGGTCCCCCGAAGTGTTTTATATAGCGGTCTATTTGTCCCTAGATGTACAAAAGTAATTTCCATACCCCCGCTTGATTAGCCACTAATAAATGAGATTGAATGCATTGATAACAGTTCTGAAGCTGCAACTGCAGACCGTGTTGAGAATCTGCCTGGAGAAAAGGGGGATCGATCCTGCTTGCTGAGGATCTAAGAACTAGAACAAAGAGAAACTATTTATATCCAGCAGAACAAAGGACTGTAGGCATTATGCCCGCATCAGCCCGCTTCAACAGAATCTACTGTTAATTAAAGGCCTACCCACTTACCCACTGCAGAGCGAAACCTAGAAAACATAGGTCCTTTATTGGCAAGCCGAGATAAAGCTTCTCTATGACTAAACAGTGCATTAAGCTACCTCTAATCTCTCATTAGTTTCCGTGTCCGGTATATTGGAAAGACACCAGTAACTTCCAGCAAGAACGAGACTCCTGTCTAGACCGGGTCAGGTGGTAGGTAAATTTCTAACAACTCCGAAAGCCGATGAATTGCCACTATAATTAGTCCAAAACGGCTATTGCCGTATCAAATGTATCTTGATGGTGTTCATGCGCTCAGAACCTTCTGTTCATATTAGTGCCATCATCTTCAATTGTTCTCGCCGCAGGCCCGGGTCTGCACGGGGATATATATATCTATATAAATAATATTTCTGTCACTTGGACCTACTTGCATCACTAAAACAGATAAGATTAGGTATAGAAGATATTAGTTAGGCTCCAATTCCGGCTAATCGAACATCCAGCCTTTGTGCTCCGTCCGTTTTTCCTATACGTAAGGCAGGCTAGCGGAATCAAGTTTCCACCCTAGTACAAATGACTGCTCTTAGTGCAACCTTCTGTAAATATGTCAAGCGCGACACTTCAGATGACTATCATTCTAACCAATTACAGCAAACTGATAAACTTTCCATGATCAATTATGGACTGGGATGGAATCACGGATAAGAGGCCCGGACCTCCATGGGTGGCTAGCTTTGCCACCTCATCGAGAGACCAAGTGCATGATTTCTATTTTATCGGAGATTTAGGAGCAAGTTACTCAGAACTCCGCGGTTCTAGATTGCTAGTGCGTGATAGGATACTGCTTAGCCTAGTATCGGCGGGGTATAAGAGCTCTAAGCTTTTCTTTATATAATAAAATTTAAAACTTCGTTGCATCTCAAAACCCCCGATGGTCTAGTTGGATATGGCGCTCGGCTGTAATGGAAACTTCTATGTAACCGAGAGGTCGCCGGCTCGATTCCGGCTCGGGGGAACGGGATATCTTTTTTGCTATCCACTTCTGATAGAACACGCTTTTATAGACTTACTGTGCAAGTAAGTACGTTGATCAGAAAGCAAAATTAGGAGGCCGCCAAAACATGCCTCCCATAGAAACGAATTTTATCGATTTATACGTCTATCAGATTGTCACGGGATCGGACTGCAGATTTGGTCGGGAACTTGTACCGGTAACCCTGTCCTTCGTACATGACATCGGGCGCTGATATCAGGTATGGCCTGATAGTAGTCTCGTTTCCGACAAAACTACATAGAGTTGTTAGAGGTACGATAGCTATAGATTAGCTCTTTGATTCTTAGAGGAAAAGACGAAAATCAGTCTTTATTTTGTTAACTATACAGTCTTATCCCTCTTCTATGAGATCTTTGCCTGATAAGGGTTTGAAGAAAAAAGGAGTTAAAAAATTGCCTTTCCCCCGAGCCGGAATCGAGCCGGCGACCTCTCGGTTACATAGAAGTTTCCATTACAGCCGAGCGCCATATCCAACTAGACCATCGGGGGTTTAGAGCTGCATTAGCTTCAAACTTATTATTCTATAATCGGCAGTCATATACTCCTGACCATCACAATTTGCACCCCTATATTTTGCTATCCCTGATTTTTTTTTGTCCGCTTCCTCTTCTTCCTCTCTTTTCTTTTAATGCCAGAGGACTGGTAAAACAATAAGGGAATGTTCAATGTAGATACTATGACTCATCTTCAGTTGTATACAGTATCCTTTTTGCACGTCCCCTGTTGTCTCGTTACGTAGCATCCATCGCCTAGGAATATCTTTGGTTTCTTTCAGACATTCCCTCTAAAGCAACAACTAAACTGTTTATCACCTTCACAGTGTTCTCGCCGAGATTTTTAAGCAAACACAGTAGTCACCATTGGATCCTCGACCTTTGATTGACACTGCTAATCGACTAGCCAGATCGTAAAATAATGCTTTGGTTGCATACATCTCGGGATTCAGTGTTTCGGTAAGATGGAAATGTAGCTTGACTTGATCCCCAACCCTAACTCCCAGCTGCAATTGTCTAGATATAGTAAACGCAAAGCCACTACAACTGACACGGTGTGCATTTTGCGTACTATCTCCACCAATAACTTTCCTCGTTATAGCTTCAGATAAGATACTCTGTAGAAACTCGATCTTTCTTTTATTACCGGCCACTTCGGTTAGATTGCGGTTTCGAAGCATAGTATCAAAGTAGTAGAATCGATAAGTTTAATTGGAGAAGTTGCGAAGATTATTAAATGTGTGTCGAATAACCCATGCCCAGGCTCTTTTAGTGGATCCAGTGAGTTAATAAATATTTTAAAAGCATCCGTTCCTCCAATAGCCTCACATAATGCAGGTATGTTTTCTGTAAAACCTTGCCATATCGGAGGTACAACATTCAAATGTTGACTAGCCCACGCTTGGTTTACACCATTGGGAAGATACTCTGCCAAGTGTTTCGCTGTCATTGTTTGAAAGACGCAAGCCATCCACATTTCTTGAAGTTAAGGATAAGCTGAATTCCTTCAGAAGCAACCTGTGTGACGTGGTGTTTTGCAAGCGTAACGCAAACTGATTCCATATCATCAGCCGAACCCCAGACATAATAGTGTAAACCAGGATTTGCTCGTCTATGCCGTTCATCATTGTGAATTGATATTCTCGCAATTAGCACCAATGCTTGTCCCACATATAGATTAAAGCGGCTTATATCGCTCCTTCTGTATAGGATGTGCATGTACACACCCGAGTCACCTGGAGCATCTTCTGGACTGCCGATTTGAAGCAAAATTCCCTTCAGCGTATGTGCATCTCAACAACAAGGATTATAGAGCAACTCACCTGCTTAAGTCAAACGTCCCAGTCTCCCAAATTGATCTAACTTATGGATTGAGATTCCCCTCTTGGATGGCTTTGAGTTATACCCGTATTCGATCTCAGGAACCTGCCATACTGGGATTTATATTTATTTAAAACCTTGTCTATCATAGTATTGAGGATACTCACTCGGTCGACACGGCCAAGGCTTTTAAGAGCAACCGGAATATCCACTGGTTCCACAGGAATCAACTCTACATTACTCTGTATATTTTCAATTCCAGAGGAGGCTGTTGGCGCGCAGAATCATCTTGATTCATGTTAAGTGACCCCCCATTCCATCAAGTTGGTACGTTACTTTTTTTTGTTTGGCAGTCTCCTTCTCGATCCTTTGTCGCAATTGCCTCTAGTTGGTCTTCCAAAGCTGAACGGATGTTCTCATCGAAATTTCGACGGCGCTTCTGAGCCCTTTATTCACGATTTTCGACAACTTCCGCTCTTTTCAGATTCGATGCTCTCTCGGTTGTCTATTCAAGTGCCAGTAGAAAACTTTCACCAAGAAGCTATAATCCACGATGTCGTTAATACTTTCTGCATTTGGATCAATCTTCCAGTGCATATCCCAGAAGTCTTCCAACAGCCTGAGCATTATTGAGTGCCGAACGCGCTCTTCGCCAGGGCTTTCGTTCTGTTCATCGTCGGGTAGGAGGTTCGGGTTGACACCGATAATAAAATCTTCCGTGAGAAACGGTATGAATCAGAGCAAAAGAGAGGAGTAGGCGTGAAACTCATCCGGGAAGTCGTTCTGGAAGCCCTTAGCATATCGTTATTTTAGGATCGAGTCCCTCTCACTTTGCAGGCTGTGTGCCATTCTGCAGGCGCATACCAAGAGCTAGTAGCCGTACCAGTTGCAGAATCGCTTTTTGGGGCCTCGGGTGTAAATTCTCTGTCCAGGTTGTTGATAGAAATTCAATTCTAGGCGAGGAATAAACGAAGTGAGCAATCTCGCAAAATAGATCATCGCATATGTTACATTTTATACTGACGAGGCTTAAAACGCTCGAACTGATCGATTGCTTCTCACTGAGATGGAAAGCAACTATCTACATGGAAACGCGCGCAGGCAGAAGATTTAGGCAGAACGCTAGGCGTACGCATGGCTCACTTGAGTTGATGGGAGGTAATAATTGTGCTACCCAAGGACTAGGATGCAGTGGATGGTTGTGGCGCATCATCGTCCGGTATTTAAAGGTTTGCCTAGAAGGCATGCGGAGAAAGATGGTTCGGTGGTTATGATTTATGCCTGTTTATGCGTTACTGATCTATGCTTTACTGAATTCGAGCCACTTATATTTCGCGATAATTACTCTGCTAGTTGAGTCTGCATAATGGAAATCACATTGTGCGTACCTGTAAGTTTGTCACCTATGTAATCAGGTCTTGCCGCGTCGAAGATTTCATATTGTAGCTGCCTGTGTAGAATCTGAAAAGCAGATGAAAGAGGTGAGCGCAGAATAGAATACTAGAAATGCCCTGATCTCAAAATATTACCACTTCGGATTGGGATGGCGACCAAGATCTGTACCCACAGCGATGGTCTCAGTAGCACCATGCAGTTCCAACTTGCCGGCTTCGTACTTGATCGTGCCGTCCTCGTTGTATCCCACGGCTTGAGTGGTCCACCGGTAAGTTCATCAACGATCTGGCCATATCTCTGGGTATCGCTAATGTCGCAACGAGAATTAGCCAATTCAAAATTGACAACCAATGCAGACGTGGTTTTGAAATGACGAAGTCACTTAGAGTGCCTGGCCAGGAAGAAAATGTATAGTTAGCGACAGGACCCTCATTGGATAGTATCACTAACATACTGTCTTTTATCCGTCAGACGACTGTTCTCCTGTGCATGCGTCTCAAACTCCTTCAAGATAGTGAAGCTCCGATCACAGGGATAAATGAACTTGCCCATAAGCAAACTAAAGAAGTTGATAGGATCTTATCTTCTGTCAAGCATCCAAAGAGTCTGTTCTGCTCCAGAAGTTTCAATACCGAATGGACGATATTGCACTGCGAACTCAGGAATGAATTTTACAGGCTTCTTTTTATTTCAAGTTCCACTCTCATTTCCTGTATCTGCGGAGATACTCAACTCTAAGAAGGTCATAAAATCACTGCAAGTCCTTTAAACACCTTTGTGACCATAGATCAGTACTTGAGGGCAAGCATAGCCAAAACACTAGCAGTGGGATTGTCCTGGCCAGACTTCTTCTTTATTGGCCAACGTAGCACTAGATTCACCCCAAATACGAAGTGCAACACAATCATCAGCTTTGTTGTTCAATATCACTCAGATTGCCCTGGACAGGAATTAAACACTATAACACCCCATCGTTGGTGTTCGAGACTCTTCATCATCATCATCTTCGATTACCTCTAGATAAGACGAACCCACTTGATCCCAGGATACTGGTCAGTCTCAATGTGGTGTACCAGACCGCTGGTAGTTTGGAATATTGCCTTACAGCCATGGCAGGGGAGGACGTTAACAGAGTAATGGTTCTTTCGTGGAGATATAATTAGTGTTAATGGTAATAGTGTAGCTGCAGAATCCTCATCTAACAGATATAAGCATCGCGGCCACCTTCGCTGCAAAACTCAAGGCCACACACAGAACAGATGATATGCTTCTTACTTTCGATATTGTGAGCAGAAGTCATTCCTTATCTTCACAGTCTTCGTCGCAACGGTCGCAGTATTCGTGATGAGGACTAAAGATATTGTGCTGCTTCATTTCTTTCTCTAACTTGAAGGCGAGCTTGCAGTGTGAGTAAATGCAGTGCTCTTTCCTTAAGCCATGACTTCGATGGCTTTTATCGACGCCGCAAGCAATGAGTGGAGATTTCGGAGTGTTGAGAAGAGAAGAAGGGGGTTAAGGATCAAGGAAGGGAAAGAGAGAGAACAGAGGTAGAGAGACAAAGTGGGGAGGGAAAGTGATTAAAGAAATACTTGTCTAGAACAGAGAGGTGTTACTAGTAATGCTACCGAAGAACCAAGCCTCTCAGAGATCTCATTAACTGAATGTTGTAGTTCTGTCCGGATAGTAGTGGCAGTGAGTGAAGTGAATTTAGCCAGAAAATGATTAGAAGTGTCTTCCTTCAAGAAAGGCCCTATTTGTGTGCACGTGAAAAGTTATGCTGTTTGTATCGTACTATAATAAACTTGTGCTTCGTCAACAGACCTTTCTTTTGTGGTTGATTTCTATACTATAGTAAACTCACGTGCACATATAATTCTAAACGGAGCTGGTTCCAAATACTGTTGTAAGCTTTAAGTATACAAAGGAGTATTGGGACTGGTGAGTATAAGTATTTGGCAGCAAAGCGGAACCGCTGAATGTTGCACATTTGAAAATGGCGTGGTCTATTTGCTATATATACTGTATGCCTGAATAGTAGTGCTTACATTCCAGGTTGTGTCTGGATTATGCTAAATATGGTCGGGCTGTTTTTTAGTTTACTAAAAATATTTCCTTATATAACTTAATCTAGGCTAACTAAATATCTCTAAACCCCCGATGGTCTAGTTGGATATGGCGCTCGGCTGTAATGGAAACTTCTATGTAACCGAGAGGTCGCCGGCTCGATTCCGGCTCGGGGGAACGGTGATAATTTTTTTTAACCCACTTTCTTAACCCTCCGGGTTCTGAATCGACAAACCTGTGTGAGCCTGCTTAGATCCAGTCGCATCACTAGCCGTGTACACTAGCACGCATTCAGCGCCCACTCTAGGCCACCTGTGACATATAAGGACATAGGTATAGTAGTATTTATTCTACCGCCGGCCACTGGATGTCTACGCAATGGCGCTAAATAAGTCCCTGCAGATACTAGTCTACCTATTCCTCTTAAGGCCCCAAGGAAGTTGAACTACAGAGCGGTATGAGGTCAGGTATTTAAAGGGTATATAATATATGGAGTGTAAAATGACTATAAAGCAACAATACTTGACCAATATGCCTGGTTTAAAATAAAAACCCTGGGGAACAAAAACAAAAAATTATCACCGTTCCCCCGAGCCGGAATCGAGCCGGCGACCTCTCGGTTACATAGAAGTTTCCATTACAGCCGAGCGCCATATCCAACTAGACCATCGGGGGTTTAGGAGATGGCTGTTTGACTAGGTTATGATATATAATAAAACACTTATCGAGGCTTACCTAGCCTTTACCCTACCCAATTGGTGAAATACAATATGACATCCTGTATCATGGTGCCGAACGGACGCCCGTAAATTTTGCGATGTGCTTCAATGGTACCCAAATAATCTACAAGTACCGTACAAGTCGCAATTGTGGTGTGTTGGATGTGGCTCCTTTCTGTATATTATTTTTGGTTATGGGATGAGATGTGATGTGCTAAATTCTCCGCTTTTTATGTTTTATACTTCCTACACCTATGTATAGGACCTTTGCCCGTGTGTGTGGAATAGGTGGTCTCGTATATATACGGTGGATCAGTCGATTCAGAACTGGATGTCGAAAGCTTCAACGGTTAGTCGTGTTGATGATACCGGCTCAAGGATGAGTTATCATTTTTTTCGTCCTTTTTATCACTCTAATCTCCTCATTCCTCTAAGTGTTTTCTAAACCTCAGTTATATTCCCAGGCCATAATAATAATGAATGGATAGAATTTCTTAAAGCACTTATTCTTTGGCAAACTATTCGTTCATTCCTCTGGTACACCATCGTCCACGTCGCCATACTCACCCAATTCCCAATCGCCTCGGCACGAGTATTCGAATTTCGCCTTCTCCAAACTCCTACTTTAGATCTTCAGGAATGTCGACAACTCGCACCACCCATCGTCACGTTCTCCACATTCTTTAAAACTGCGATGCAACGGCAGAGTGCGTTGATTTAGCAAGAAATGCACATATTTAGTCTCGTCCGTGTCCCGAATATAAGGATCTGAGTTCAGATCGTGAGACCGTCGACCAGTCACCTCATATGGTGTTGTTCTAACCTCGATGTTTATTCGGCCAGCGAAAGGCACTATTTCGCTTGTGTGAAACCGTTGATACTTGGGAGGGCCGTGTGGCGGAAGGAATTGGGAGAATTGCTTGAACCCAAACGCCGTAAGCACAGCCACAATCATGTTGTCGTGCGTAAAATCCAGATAGAGAGATTGGTTGAGAGAAAATGTGATAGGGTTCGTATTGAGGGTGATATTAGCGGCTGTTGACCCGGCTGGATGTGTCCAGCGGTTACCTTCGACTCGAGCGATGAACTCCTCAACCCAGGTGATCCCTTGTGCACGGCTTGCGGGCCCTTGGAATCCCGCTACTGCTACCCATGTTGACTATGCTGTGGCGGCTTTAGAGTCCGGCGCGCACGTTTTCGTGGAAAAACCTCTAGCAGCAAGAATTGAAGAGGCAGAGCGCGTGGTAGCAACGGCCCGACGGATGAATCGTAAGCTGGTCATTGACTATATCTTGCGGCACCGCCCCAGCTGGATCGAGTTCATTCACCGTGCTCGGCAGCTCGGTCCGCCGTTTGTCATGCGAATGCACCAGAACCAAAGATCAAGTGGTGATGCTTGGGATATTCATAAGCGACTTATTCAGGATGTTGGGAATCCGATTGTCGATTTGTGGTGTGCATTATGTTGACGGTATGTTGCAAATTACGAACAGTAAGCAAGTCCAAGTGCGAGGAATGGGTCTCCACCTTAGTGACGGTATTCCCTCGGACGGTAAAGTCAATTACAGCCACCTCCAGGTTCTCTTTGCCAATGGATCAGTCGGTTGATATGAGGCCGGATGGGGCCCAATGATTCCAGAGACGGCATACTTCGTCAAGGATGTGATGGGTCCCCGGGGCTCGGTGTCGATTGTGATGGACGAGAAAGAGCACGGCCCTGCAAATTCCGGGGACTCGGCCAATACAAATAACCACACAGAAGCATCAAAAATACGCGTGAGTACCGTGGTTGATGGACGCGAACAGGACGTGGTTCTCTCTATGGAGGGTGAGCCAGATCATTACGAACTGTGTGCACGGGGACAGCGGTTCTTGCTAGATGTTGTTCGCGAGGATCGAGACCTCACACAACACATGACTGATGCTATTCGATTATTATCTATTGTGCGTGCAGTAGATCGCTCGATGCGCGAGAGCTGTGTAATTGGCATTGTAAAACGGCCCGGCTGCCTCTTATGGTACTGAACAGGGGATGCTAAGGGAAAAGCTACTTTTATCTGATGTGCAGGTGAGCCGATATGCCTGTATCAAGCATGAGTAGGTACTAGTAGAGCATAACTTGGTGGTGGATAACTAGCGTTGCATGTACATAATTTGACGTTACCTGGGCAAGATGCTAGCAATAGCTTACAATGGCATTCTTAACAACACCCAAAACTGACTGAAATGTGCTGTAGTAGAAAGAGTTCTTGAACACATACATCATTTGACTGGGAACACAATACTAAACATCACTGTGGTATAAAAGCCTGTTAATGGGCGACGAATCGATTACTGTGTCGATTGTTAACGAGCTGTCATCTTCTTAGACTTTCATCTAAAACTTGGCGACACTGGACTACCATAAATCCGTAATAGCACGGAGGCCTACTTTAAAAGACCAGTTACGGAGAACTTGTACTGAAACGGAAGTTGATTTCCTCTACCGGTAGTATTTCCGTTCTGTGGAAAGCCTACGGCCACTCCGAGTGACGAATAAATTTTGCTCTATCTGTTCGTGTGCTATGACCTCATATATCAAGACCTATCCCACAGTGCCTGGGTGATATCAAACGAGCTAATGTAGTGCGGCACAGTCACTCCTCCTAAGCAAGTACACACACTTGGCTCGGCTCGGACCTAATTGCAGTTTAGACCTACTTAGCTCTGCCCGAGGGAACCGTGACCTTGGCTTTTTCATCTCATAGTTTCTCCTATTATATCTGCATGTGGGCCTTCACTATCTGGACAAAGGATTTTATACTCCAAGTGAATATCGGGTTATTTGACCAGGCTTATTGCATATTTAGAGTCATGAATAGAGGGGGAGAGAGAGCTGAGAGTGCTGACAGGGGAGACCAAATAAATGCACTAGACATGGATCTTCTTTGCCAGCCACCGGGGCGAGTGCCGTTTTAGGAAGTCTGGACGAAAGGAAGAGCACCGCTGTCACAGCCAAATCACATAATCCCTGCATAGCTCATAGCAAAACCTAGGGCACTTAAGCCTGAGCATATAAGCCACAATGGCCAGCCCTTCTCAACCCTGCAGTAGCACGTTCCAGCCTCCACATATTCCAGCGCTATAATCAGGTCAACTGCGAAAGGGAATAAATACTCCACAATTGTGCTTCTATCCTGCACATTGATTTCGTATCCACCTGAGAACTATGCCTTACAATCTACGACCGAAGATAGGCTCCAACACACCTTTCCGGCAGGGGGGCGTGTCTACTTCAGAGTGCTCCCTGGAGCAACGTGCCGTCGAACCCGCAGGTGTGACGCCCAGCAAAGGAGGCCATAGGGGCATTGCGTCGGCTGACGAAACAGACAGCGGCCACGATGTCCGAGAGATATCATTCCTTTCGACCCCGGATACAGAGCTATCGAAAGTGTCCGGTATTTTTTCGGATTGCGAACGTCGCACTCTGACTTCCGATACCGAAGATGAGGCAAGCGACGACACCGATGTCGCTGGAGATGCCCCGTCGCCAACACCAAGTCGAAAAAAAATCTCTACCCATCGAGCTCAAAGCTCAGATGTCACTCACCGAGCGTCTGCCGAGACCGTGCATTCGAAGTCTTCAATTGAGCCATCAGATAGTGCCCAAGACCAAGTATGTTCTGTTACCCCGAATATTAAGGCCCCCAAGATCTGACAAGGAAGAACAAGTCATCAACAGAAGAGGGACTTGGTGAAGCATCGTCAGCTTCATACCGAAACGATCAAAATGAGAGCACTGCCCTCAAGAAGAAAAACCACAGCGTTACAAGTTCTCAAGAGCTTGACACGGAAATGATGAGCTGTCTCAAGGAACGTCCTAATATGCGGAAGAACGGTCAAGTTTATGTTGTCCAGCTCATAGATTGGAGTGACTATGTCAGGGTATGGAAAACTCCAAACTTTGAGCAACACAAGAAACAAGGGAAGAGTTGGGGAAGATGTTTGTCTAAACAAAGTGGCGAGTATAAAGTCAACAGCCAGCTTGTTGGAGGATACGAATTTTGGATGGCGTTGATGCACTGCGAGCTTTCGCCCGTCAGCTACCAATTCAAATGCTCCCCTTGCGGGACCACAACCGAAGGCCACAAGGGGATATTCAAGGCCGAGTTTGGAAGGGTCCTGGAAATCCATGAGCGCTGGTTCAACTGGCTGAAGCTCGAGCCGTATGATGAAAGCGGCAAGCTCAAGCTACGATGGTACCATCGCCTCCATCAACTCCTTGATTCCTATGACCTTGTTAAAAGTCCCGCTCCAGTATGGGACTTTGAGAGAAGCAAGAAGCGGTGGGATGAATTCGCACAAAGACCGTTGGAAACGGACTTTGAGGATAGCGTTGAATGCGCGACTTGTCAGAAATACCAGCCATCCGGAAAATCACTGGTAGAGCCTACCAGCAGTCCACAACCGCTTGTGGAATTGACGGATACAAAGACCGAAAATGGGCGTCGTTCTACTTCCCGAAGGAGTGAGTTCTTTAGGGCAATGAAAGAAAAGGCGAAGAAGGTTTTGATTTCCAAATCAAATGGTAATACAAGTGTTTCTGAGGGGGAAAGGCAGTGAAGTTGCAGAAGAGAAGCTTCATTAGGGCTTCTCATACAAGCCACCACGTAATGCCTGGTTGTCAATCTTTGCTTTCTTCCTGACTTTTCCATGTCCTTCTTCTTTTCTTCCTAGTTTCTTTCTTTTCAGTTTTCCAAATTCTTCATAGCTTTCCGATGTTTAGGTATTGACTGTCGATCTGTAAATTCGTGCATCGTTCTTCTCGTAATTACTGTGGAGAATAGCTGAAGATAGTCTCCATGCTATCTAAGTCGAAGTTGCTAAGAAATCCGTTCACGAGTAGAGATTGACATGATGTTATTCCATACTTTGGAGGCAAAACCGAGCTGATCAATTGGAATTCGGGGAGCAGGATACTCCAGAGACTACAAGCCAGAATTGTGGGAAACTACCGAAAGTAGATAGAGAAAGGCCTCATTGTAGGAGAGCACAGATACATATGTACATCACTGCAAAGAAAAACCTTCACTCATTGGTAATGCCTCCTTCGTCGTTTGACGTGAATGTTACTAGATTTGTAAGTCGGCTAAAATGTACTACGCTCTCAATGTCCATGGCAATGACTATAAAGTCGCCCCAGGAAACCGATGAGCTCTCCGTAAAATCACTCCATTCATTACATACTTTTTTTTCTGAAACCGCCAATACGTCGAAGGGTGGATACCTAGTCTATCTACGACTGCCTTATCTGCAATGACTTCCCAAACTATTCTTCGTCTTCCCACAAATCTGTCCGAGACATTGTCATTTGAAAAGAAAAGGTCCCGGAAATTACCAAGCACGAAGCCCTGATTAAGGTGCGTTCTGCGGCTTTAGCCTATAGAAACATTGTAATTCCCACCTCAAGTACTAGTTCCCTATCAAGGAAAATATCATTCCCTATCCCGATGCCGCGGGTGACGTTATTCAAGGTGGCAGCAGGATTGATAACTTTGCCACAAGTGGCAGAGTTGTGATCTCCTTTAACATTACCAATTTTTACGGGCCTATACAAAACTGGTATTACGGGCAGGGCAGTCCTATTGACGGTGCGCTTTGCCAGACATTGTCCGACCGGCACCAAGTGTTGCAAAAGTGCAGATCAGCGCGCCGCAGAGCTACAGTGAGCTCGCGTCTCTAGTCTGCACCAGAGTAACAGCGTAGAATAGCCTTTATAGGATTACTCCTCTCAAGCGAGGGCAAGTGTTTCTGGCCCAGAGTACACATCTAAGCTTTTTTCTATCCCCATTCTTATGAGTATAGCTTACTAATGAATCACTTTGTATAGGCACTGGAGGCGTGTCCATAACCGGTATTCTTCTGGCCAAAGCAGCTGGTGCTATAACTATCGTTACATCATCCAGCAACAAAAAGCTGAGTTTCGTCAAGTCCAAACTTCAACCAAATTACTCTATCAACTATAAGAAGAACCCAGATTAGACAACTAAGGTAACTTAAGTTTACTGGTGGAAAGAACTGGACTTCATTCTGGAAAATGGAGGCGCTGGCACTATTGAACAAAGTATTAAAACTATTATATTCAGTGGTATAATTTCTGTGATTATGTTCTTGACTAAGATCGACCAATCCCACATCCCAGATGTCGCAGCCATGGCGGTGGCCAAGAGATGTGAGGTTCAAGAAATGCACATTGGGTCAAAGTCTATGCTGGAAGGTATAGTAAGACTCAGCATTAGACCAGATGTCAGGATGCCGATTGAGAAACATTTGGCTTCACTTGAGAGGAGATTATCGCTGCTTATGAATACGTTGAGTCTGGACAGCTTATTGGTAAGGTTTGCATCAAAGTGGACCGAAGCCGGGCTTTTAAACGGCTTAGGAGCGTGACTAATCACTGGTTACAGAATGAACGTGAATTTGATTTGCGATGGCAGATTATATTAGACAAGGAGCGACAGATATATGACTTAGAGAAATGTATACGTCCTATTCAATCGGTCATGTGGCTAGTTAATGACAAAACGGAATCGGGTTCTCAGATCTGTGTAAGAGAAACCCGCAGATCACTCTAGGTTCCACTAAATACGGAGCTTGCGTTAATTCCTCCATGACTGATATATACCCGAGACTGCCCCTTTGCCTCTGCAGACACATCAACAATCTCTGCAGGCAACAAAATGGGCACAGCATCCTCACAGGTTATCACAGGGAACGCCTCCGACAAGGGTCCTCTGCTTAAGTACATCTCCCTTCCCCCCTTGACAGTGGGCCAAAAGTTTGCATGCTAAGATAACCATAGGGTCCTTCTTGTGGGTGCCGAAAAGGGTAAGTCTCACATCGAAGTACTTCGTACAAGCATTCCCTTTGTCGTTAACCCTAGAGCCAATCTGACCCAGTGGGCAAAACATCCCTAATTATCCGGTTCACCGAAAATTCATTCAACACGTCTGTCCCAAGCACCATTGGGGACGTCTTCAAGATTGTATGAGCGCACTCGAGATGGCCTTGCATTTCGTACCTCTGGACATTGCTGATGAACTGTTATTCAACAGAGAGTACTGCTAGGGGGCCAATATTATCGGCTCGCAACGTGGGACTCTGCCGGCAACGAACGGTACTGGTACTTAGTTCCCCCATTTGCGCGAGACACCCATGTCATTGTGGCTGTTTATGATGTTACTAGTCGGCAGTCTTTGCAGGAAGTCCTCCATAAGGTAGATCGTCTAGCGGAACAAGCTAGTGTCCGTGCCGCTGTTTTCTTAGTGGGTAATAAAAGCGATCTGGAGAGTAGGCGAGAGGTCACGAGCCCTGCTGCCGAGGAGGTGGCTAAGTCACGGGGGTATGAGTTTATTGAAACAAGTGCATTGAGTGGGAAGGGCGTTCGTAGGCTTTTTGAGATGGTAGGAGAAGTTGGTGCGGAAGGCGAGAAGCCATGCAACAGAAGACAGAAAGGATGTTATTGAACATCTGCCTGTACAATTTAATGACAAGCATTCCCAGAAGCAGAGAGAAAGCAAAGAGTCGGAAGAAAAACGAGTTACATTTCAGTGTCCGTAACACCGCAAGTCTGTAGGTAGAGGAACTCAAATGACGCACTCTTGGTAAAATAAGAAACTCCTACACTCTTGGGACTCATATGGAAGAAAGTCCTTCGGGGTGTGTTTGTAAATAATGCAGTGCATAATGGGATTAGTATTCCGATTTATTACTTTGGATTGAATGGTATTTTGTGATAATATTTCTGCAAAAGTCTCTTCTCGGTGGTTGCTATCAGAAGGATCAGTCTAACTAACTAGAGTCAAAGATAGATAATAGGAACCTTTGCGTGGCACTATATGAGTGGCCGCTTCCCCTCACCCTCAGCTCTAATTCATGCATTCGGAACGGGTTGCATTAGGGCGTGAAAAGGGAGGACATAATTGGTGTGCATGACAAGCCATCATTCCGGTTCATTGAACCCACAGAGATAGATGCCCTCTACCTATGGCCTTAGTACCTGTACGACTAATGGTTTGCGGCGGGTCTTGCCCCTCAACTGATTTGGTTGTTATAAGGACGAAACATTGAGTTTCCAAGACTCAGCGCTTGACAGTAACCATTAATCATTCCGCTCCACCCCAATATCTTTAGAACTTCTTCTGAGCTTCCGGCCATGATCAACCCTGTGATCCTTCTCTATGTAATACAAGGCTCAAGTATAAACATAGAATTGTACGGAAAAAATATACTGATTTGACTACCTCAAGCACTGCGAGCTCGTATCATAATTTCTTAACTGGCTCCTTTGTATACCTTTTCGCAAGGTGTGATAGTCAATTACTGAGGTAAGAGCGCACGATGCCGAGTTTTTGTCGTGGCTGTGCAGAGAATAGATACTTTTTTCCCTCTTAGACTCTGGGCAACCATGTAGGCTGCCTGGGGGTAGAAAGTAAGAGCACAGCCACATGGGTTAGCGCAGAGAATGGCAGGCTTGAGTCCAGGCCAGCGTAATGGAGATGTCTACAGAATAAATGATACCAACCTCAACGTCTTACTAGATGACGCACTGTTGGGGAAAACTGGCCGAGTGTCTTACGACTAAAGTCACACATCACCGTACGGATATATGGTTAGGCTTTATTCCTGTGGCAAAGCCATGGCTGAGCTTGACACCCTAGAAGATATATGCTAGGAGTATTACTCTCTATAAAGCAAGTATAAAGTGTTACGGGTGAGGCGAGAGCAGTCTCTGTCCCTCTGCAATAGATCATGTCTACAGCCCACCCAAGTTCCCAACGTGTAGAAGAATTGCTTTTTTTTCCCAGTACTTAGTCCGCTATCCCAAGTCAAGCTAGTGCAGCCTTGTTCCCCTTCTATACCGAGGCACACCTGTGGGTATGGTTCTCGCTCACGTATGCAATCTTTCTTAGCTAGGAAAGGAAGGTATGAAGAGGGACTCCGCTCTTCTCGATGGGGATATACAGTTGTCTTTATTCTCCATACCAGCCACTCAATCATTTGGCAGTTTTCCACCACTCGCATGGCATGTTAGCTCTCTATGGTTACCTCATGAGGGTAGTTCGAGATAACCCTTGATCTTGGAACTTTTCGATTTGTGAAGGGGCGGTGTACTGAGGAAAAATCCACGAACCTAAAGCTTCCTCTTTAGGTTGATATTGTACTCTGGAGACGTAAAGTCAAGAACGTCACTATGCGACGGGAATGCAGGTACAAAAATCAGCAGCTTTCGGGGTTTATTTCAGTCCCTTACGTGTAATTATGGTTTTATAACGTCTCTGCTAGCAAAACTTCTAGATGTTGTAGTGGCTCCGCCTCATCACAAGAGTTGTTGCTCTGTCCCATAAACTAAAATCCGTGACCTGAACCAACGAGCATCGATTATTCAGCCAATAAATACTGTGACCCTGGGCATTCAATTGCCCAACCGTAGCCTGTGCTGCGCCTGTATGGTCTGTAATCGTCGTCACTGGGTGTAATGAAACGGGGAGCTTCCCACTGCTGCTTATCACTGTCAACCTCACCAAGCATCACCTCAGATTCAACTTATCCCTCCTTATCGTTACTGTACGCAAATCGAGAAGAAGCTACTCCGATCTTTCTCTGTCTCTCTCACGTTTTGATTTTCTTTGGTACCTACTCACCCGCCATTCACTACTTCATCTAGCCCCATTTTCCAAACCCCGATGCTCCTTTTCCTACCTCCGATCCTCACATTCTAAGAATTATTCTTCTGTCCGCATTTCCTCCCCCCCAGGTGCCTTATTGTAGCATCAGGACCCTTGTTCCCACTGGCAGTTCTCTGCCTTGGTGTAGATGGTAGCCTCACGGCAGACGGACAATGGTTTAGAAAATGGTAAGACGCTGACTATCTTGCTTGGGCCTTCGATTAGTTACGTCTCGTTTCTAACCCTCATAGCTCGTACAGGGGCCAATAATGTAGCCATGGCACGGTTTGAGTCACACCGGTGGCGACACTCCATCTTTGGACTCCGAAAAGTATTGCAGCGATTCAAACCACGTCAGGATCATCTCGGACCAGATACAAATATTCATAACGACCAGCATGTGTACAACCCGTCCCAGCCTGTCCAGCCGTTGGATACCATTGCACAAGGCTCACACGAGGAGGTGCCAGTGGCGGCTCCGGACAACGAAGTGGCGATATGCAGGCCAAGTGTTCGTCGTATCGCTTCAGCTCAACTACTTCCCCCTGAAACTGGGCAAGGCGAATCAAATTGTTCGACCCATCGCCAACCGAGCAGGGTGCCGTCGAGCTTATTCAGTACGAAGGGTACAAAAGATGGCCTTAGCGAGAACGAGACGACGGCCACGACGCCCTTGCCACCAACCGATCACCCTGTACCAAGTCAGCGGAGCATACAAAGACCGACGGGTTCGGAGCTCATCGAGGAGCTTTCATCGAAAGATGACGACTATATCCGCGGTGGCTACCTGATAACTGGCAAAAGCCAGAAAGAATGGGCGAGATTCAAGTTAGATACCGGAGCCGCGGTGAATGTTCTGCGGAGAGGCATCTTCGAGGGTTTAGACTGTTCGTTGCTGCCATGCGGCGAGGAGGTCCTGGTCCCACTGCAGACAGGGTCTGAGATAACGAGGAGCATTCAACCGATCGGTATAGTCCGAGACATCGATTGGCATTTTGCTAAAGGAACAAAAACCTACACCTCAGATTTTTATGTGGTTGACACGGATCAGTACGATGCCATTATTGGCCGACAGACCATCAATGAATGCCGATTTTTCGTCCCGAGTGAGGATATCCCGAAAGTTATCGAGCGATCCTTGACTTAAGTTGTCGGACTAGGGATTGATATGTGTGGAGTTGCGGCAAAGATATCGATGTGTGATGTTCTGTGTGTGTTCTGACTGCAGGCGTGGGGGGGGGGATTAGGGTAGACAATTCCATATGTGGAGGGGAACACGTCAGATGCAGTGAGATGCAACGATGCCCTCTCTCTCACTCTGTAGGGACTCATGTGGCCCCATTTTTTCTTTTTCTGTGTCTGTCGTCTGATTTCATTATTTTCGGTTACTCTTGATCTATTTACCGAGCTAGGCGCCAAGGGTTGGGTTCGAATGACAAATGGTGTGGTTGATAACCTGGAATATTCCCCACGATCCTTGTAATGCTATAAATCATCCTACTCCATTGTTTGCCCTCGTCTGTAACACCTCCGAGATTACCAACCATCTACATCCGTTCCCGTTCTTTCCGGCCTTTCCAAACCAATGCTTTAGCTCGCCATCGTCATCCGTCCTCCTCAAATAGCGTCTCTAGCGAGTACACCTCCGAGTCAGCATAACCCTATCACATATGTGCCACCTGCATCTGTTGCTGGTGCGAGTGGATGTTGTCAGAATACGATAGGGTAGTCCGTCGGATCGTTCATGTTTAGCCTCCTAAGATCTTCCATTCAAGATGCACTTCTTCCAGACCGCCAGAACTTGTGCCAGGATGAGGGCCAGTTGGGTTTGCGGCTCTTTCTGCGCTAGGACGCTGTTGCGAACATATGAACCCGGTCAATTTCTCTGTCCAGCGTTCGACAACGATCAAGCCAGACAGTGCAGTCCTTGATTAGCCCCAAGTACCGCACAGCTAAGCAGAACTTCCCTCTGGACACGATGGTATACCCTTGACAGCAAGTCCGCGGCGTGATCTCAATTGGCCATGCTAATCTGCTTCAATAGGCGCAATCAACTTGCACGTTGGTTAACTGCTACGGGCCGGATGAAACCCAGCTGAAATTCCGGGCGGTCTTCGGGAATGGTCTGGATGTCAATGTCCTCACCCCTTGGGGTCTTCAACGCTTTGGTGAATTTGCCATCAACAAAGGCTCTGAGATTATCCCTCAATGCGTCAATGGCATTTCATTCACGGTGCGTGATACCGTTCGCCTGGTGATCTGGGGAGACGGCTCTGCGAGAAGCCAGGCAGAGGACTTTTATATCCCGTTGGAAGAAGAGTTTGATATTCAGACTCCGCACAATCCGCACGCCATTCTGGGCCAGAAGTGTTTTCTTAGCTCCAGGGACACCCGTGGCAATGGAGCCTCCATTGCCCCCATCGAGGTTAGGAAACTAAGCAAGGGTGTGCATGTTGACTTTTCCTCTCTGCAAGAATATGAAAAGTTGACTGTTACTTAGAGGAATTTAAGGAACGGGAACAGAAGAGGGAGATAAAGAAGCAACAAGCAAAAGCAGACGAGGAGAAAAGAAAGGAGATTGAGAGGCAGCGCCGTCGGCAGCCACCTAACGCTGCGCAAGGAACAGGATCTGCTTAACGCCGGTGGCCTGGAGATTGTGTTGACCATTATGTTAAATATTTGTTCTAAGGAACTATGAATTTGCCTCTTAGTAGGTCTTACTATTATTTAATGGACTATCTGGCCACCCAGCAGCTTTACACAACGCACCTCTTTGTGTGTTAGCATTTACCTCTATTTCTATTTATGGGCGTTCTGTTTTACGTACCACCCTGCCGTGTAGAACAGTAAGAGATAAAACACGCAGCGTAGACGATAGGCACACACTCTTTTGCAGTGCTAGCCAATTGCAGATCGAATACGATTGGTACTTTAAAGGTACTGCGTAACATCTAACTATGCACGGCTGAATTGAGACATGAAGGGGGGATATTTCGAAGCCACGAATAGCTCGTCTATTGCCTATTAATGGTAATGTTGGTAGTCATGGGTTCTTGTATTACGCCACGTTAGGATGGCAAAACCCTGTTGCTCCTGTACTCTAGCTGGGGGTGTATGCAAGTCATGGCTCAGCCTTGTTTTGCCAAGGATCTGGAGCACTGCAAGAGACGATGATGCGTGCGTGATCTTGAATGTTACCTGAGAGATGAACAAGAATACTTATCAACTAATCGTGTCATGCGTTTGAGATTGGTTGGGCAATAGTTTGCCAGATGCATGACAGAGGCGTGACATGACTCGAGTTGTGATACCGCATAAGCACTAATAAGGAGAGTACCGCAAAAAGGATTGGACAATACCGCAGAGGGGCGGACTTACAAGGATGCTACTGCAATAGACCGGTGCAATCCGTTTGCCCGATAAAATTCGAAGCCTCCTATAGGACGAGCTCTCAGCCTCGTCATTCAATCTAGGGCGCTGCCCATTCTAATTTACTGTACATAGGGTGCCAAACGCCCCCCTCTCCCGCCCTCGGATGCTGTGTTGTATACAGCCGAGCTCTTCAAGTTGTCTTGGTTTGTCGCTTATCCACGCCCGTTTCGCACCAATGCCCCGACGTATCTCTAGTAAGTAGGAAGCTCACCCTTTCTCACATTTAGGAACAAGAAATAGGCCAAGCGAGGCTGATAGACGCCAGGAGCCCGGCTGACGCAGAGCCTCAATGACCGCGATGGGAAGCAGAATGCGACTCCTCAGCAGAGGAGCAAATCTTACGAAAACGAAAATCATGTAATCACAAGGCCGCATTTTATCTGTCCAGGAGCAGGCTATATAGCTGACTTTGTTTAAGAGGAAGACGCTATACCTGTCATCCAGAGATCCGTCTTCTGTTCACTCCAAGTCTAAAATGTTCTTGCTCACTGCTTTTTGCCATGGCCGACATACACGCAAAAGTCCATCTCCGACGCCGCCGTCCCAGGATACCTCATATCTCCCAGACTTTAAGCCAATTAAGCGCGAAACCTTACCCCCCGCATACACCAGCTGCAGGTCACTTCCCACGTACCAGAAACAGCCGCAGAAGAAGTCACCACAAGCGCTACACGGAACAGTGCGACCGAGCCATGACTTCGATTCACCCGAGATGCGGGAGGAGCTGACCGAATCTGTGGGCTCCATGTTATCAGAGCGGGAGGGATCGCAGCAGCCAGAGCTCTACGGGGGACTAGATCAGTATAACTTTGTCTACGACGTTATGGTGCGATCGCGTAGCAGGAACGAGATCCGGCGTCGGTTGATGCTCAGTTTTGACGCCGAGTTCAATATCATATCCGATGAGATGCGTCGCAAACTTGATGCCGAAATGCAGCCCTATCATGGCCTCCCCGTTGCGGTTCCGGGTCACGCAGACCGCAAGCCTCTCGGAACCGTTGAAGTGCAGTGGACATTCTGTGGACGGACCAAGGTCTACCAGACGATGTTTTATGTTGTTCGGGGCGTAGAGCTTGATCTCCTTCTGGGAAGGCATTCAATGCGAAAGCAGGAGTTGTATCGCGTGGACCCAGAGATTGCGACGAGACTGCGAGCGTCGTACGGGAGGTTAGCAGGGCCTACGGATACATGACTACAGATATACGTATACTATGTAATTGGCAGGAATAGAATATATTGGATACGCTTTTGGATTGAATACTTCTCTAAAAAGACAGCTTGCCTTGCATCAATTGACACCCGTCACTCCTTGCTTGTAAGTAATCTTTTGCGGTTGGGCTACAAACTTGCCCTACAACAGCCTATCAGATGATTCGTGGCCTGCACACAAGCCAGCAAACAACATCCTGCCATCGTTGGGCATTTATTCAGGGTTGTTGGGTACATGTATCACCATTTCGCACGCCTTGCGTTGTTGCAATCTATGGGATGCCTACAAGAGACTGATTTGCCCTTGTACTCCGTCATAGATAATTTGTTTATTTCCGCAGCTTCGGGTTTGACAATTATTGCATACGAGTAAGCAGCTAGGCAGGCGTGTCATGTGCATCATGGTATTATGATAATAAAGCTAGGATAAGACTATACATTGGCAATAGATCTTGCATAGACAAGAAAGTGTATGCGCACTTTCTAACCAATCTCCATTTTCCTACCACGGTGTATGCAGCAGCCTCGACTGACGATCACTTGAGCATCATCTCGCCTGACATCAGATGGGCGTGATAAGCGTATGGCTTTCACCATAGCCGCCAGTTATCCAGCCTGGTGCAACCTGTACAGCTATCGTGCGGCCAGAGCCTTATTAAAAGTTTCCGCCGCACAGCCCTCATTACATTTCTCATTCTCATTATCATATTTATGTTCTTCACCCACGCCAAGCCCAAGACTTTGTCTTCGTTGCTTCAAGATCTCACAATAAGCTAGCAAAATGGAACATTCCAATCCGGAAAGCCATTATCAGACAACAAAAACCACTGCGGAAGGCTATGACAAAGTAGCCGCCCTGATGACCCTAGAACCGGGATCCTCCATATTCCGGCGCTTCAGTCGGCTCAATCTAAAGAACCTGCTGTATCTACAGGCCGAACTGGGAGGCATCGAGATAGACCTGCAGGAGATAATCGAGGAAGACAAGCTTTCTGGCTCTGAAGAGAAGAGATATTACCCTTATTCGGTGTGGCATCTGAAGGAATCCCTCAATCACGCTGAGCAGGAATGTCCAGCGCAGTGGTTGAAAGTGCTCGAGGCACGAGAGCTGCTAGCAAAGTACAGTACGTCTATTCCCCTCTCTTCTACATGCTTTCAGGTATGTCCCTGATAGCGAAACTCACTGTGAAACAACCACAGACAGCGCCCTTCTGCAGCAAGCGGAGCTACTGCGCTTCAGTGCCCCAGAGAGGCATGAACTCGATGTTTTTCAACGATGGTTAGACGATGAAGAAACCATGAAGATGGAACACAACCTTTGGCCGGCGGACCAGTGGGGCAAGGAGAACGAAAAGGACCTCATTACACTGCATAGTCGACACGAGGGAAAAGATGCCTTCACTCGATGGGTATATAGCCGTTTTATTCCGTGGTTCCACAAGCGATGGGGAGGAAAAGATAATGTGGGTTCTGAAACACCTATCATCAATCCTGATTCACGATTAATTTCTAATCTGATATGTTTCGAGCAATGCAGCATCGGGAGGATATTGAAACAGGCGCCTGGTACTACAACAACCGGCGCATCAAATCCGCTACGTACCTAGTGAGTTTGGTGATCTCGGGGCTCCTGCCTGCTTCATCAATGGCCGTGTTGTATTTCCTCAAAGATACGGCCGCGAGGCTGGTTACAATCTTTGTTTACAATATGGGGTTTGTGCTGGTGATGGGGCTGATGGTCAAGGCGAGAAGAATTGAAATTTTTGCAACAGCTGCGGCGTGAGTTGTCTTCCCCTGGCTTTCAAGATGGACTAAAGATACTAACTTAGTTAGGTTTGCTGCAGTGCAAGTGGCGATGATCACGAACGGGGATTGCAGAAATTGACATGAAGAGCATATGATACGAAAATGAGATAAACCACCGTACGAAACTGATTTAAGATTCCTATCTTTGAACAATCAGATTGCTTATATCCTATTCTACCATCTAGTCTCTCCCAAAACTCTATTCCATCTGGCAAACACTAGGAAATCAGAACATATCATGTAGCTCATTAGACATAGCTTCATTTTAGAACAAAATCTATGGACCTCTTTTGAGAGATTAGATGAATTTACCTTACCCGCTATTCTTCATTGGGCTCTCAAGGGCCCTAAGCCAATTGTGTATTGGCCAAATGCTGCTCTTGCTGAGGCAATGCTCTCTATAATACGCCTGACTGTACAGTTTACACGTCTCTATCCTGAACTATTCCAGCAGAGGTAGATATAAAATTCTATATCCAACTATCCTGCCCTTATTCTCGTAAGCGCATATCTGCGATGTCAAAATAGATCATGCTCAACTACTATACTGTGGAGTACATACCCATGACCCCTGCTGATATAAACGTCATGTGATCAATACTGTTTGGGAACTGAATACTGACTGAAAAAGATGGAAAATATCACTAGGATACTTCCCTAGTGCAACCAGTTCGGTTATATCAGAGACACTCTATCCTACCTACCCACTTCCAACATTTATCGCCACATCAGAAACATCATGATCTTGCAAGCCCTCGCAGGCCTAGGCCTAGCCTACTTGGTCTAGAGTTTGGTGGCGATGGAGATCATCTATGTCGGGCATCGTCCATGGGAATTCCTTCTAGTATGTCTTATCATCGACCCTTAGAACCTAGTCTAGATGACGCTTAAATCTCGCCTCTGGCCTATGCTTAATCGCCTTCCCACCAACTGGAGTAGCTTCGGCCGCTATTCCCGCAGAGGATAATAATTTGCGGATAAGGCAAAGTGGCATCATGAACATAGTGTATGTCTTCGTTAATCTTGCCCATTTGAACACTGCCCCATGAGGTGTTTAGCCGTGGGTTGGACTTTTTGCGCCTCAGGAAAATGGACAGTAAGTTTAGTCTACGACCTCCGTCCATTCGCGGGAAATCCTTCCACTCTAACTACTTACAGAGCTACTGGAAATTTATGGGCCCTGTATCTTCACTGCCCGCTAGAAGGACTAGCCGTGCCATCACAAAGTCCTTGCAACTCCCTTCAATGAAAGCAAAAAGACGTTTGTCTGGGATGAGAGTGTGGAGCAGGCACGGCAAATGCTCGATGTATAAGCAAGCCAGTCGACTCAGTATATTACAAGTGTTGTCAAAGATACATGTGCACTCTCACTGAATGTGCTGGCTGCTACTGGATTCCGTCGATCATACAAGTTCAAAAGTGCTGGCAGCAGTAGCACTGCCACCAGAGAAAACGACCCAGGACACTATCGGAATGCGCTACAAGCAGTGCGAGACAACTGTATCATGCTTATAATTATATTGCCAAAGCTTCTTGTGTTACCGTTCGCACCAATGTCATACCATAATATTGCGAAAGCGGGAGCTGGTTTAAGAAACACATGGTCCGAATGTTAGATGAAGAGGTACCTGCATTGAATGAGGGAAAGTCGGGCTCTGGAGTCTTCATGACCTCATTTGTTCACGCAATGGATCTGAAACAGGAAGAAGATGCTAAATGTGGGACTACAAAGAGTCTCAGATTTTCGGTAATATTTTTGTGATCAATTTTGCTGGTCATGCTACCACCGCTAACATGTTAGCATTTGCGATGTTGCTATTGGCCGCTCACCCTGAAGTCCAGGACTAGGTGTCCGAAGGGCTCCAGCAGCTGCTCCCTTTGGATGTAAAATCGGAGTATAATGATCTGTTTCCCAAGCTGAAGCAATGCAAAGCAGTTCTAGTAATACTTATCTATTGGATTCCAAGGTACAAGCGTGCTAACGGATATGCAGTTTGAGACCCTCCGCCTCTATCCATCTATCTATCATGTCCCTCCCAAAGTGGACGAACGACCACCCCCAGAGTCTGAAGGTAGGGGAATAAACTATTGTGATTCCTTCCAACACAGATGTCATGTCCAGCATTCTAGCACGTCATACTCACTCTCATTACTAGTCGACCCGCTTTGCTAGAAGCCATCATGCTGGATTTCGGCTGCATCAGGCACGAACGGGCCAATACAGCTTGAGCGAGAGGTGTTCTTCACGCCTCCAAAATGTACCTTCATTCCTTGGTCTGAGGGCTCGCAAAACTGCCCGGAAAACAAGTCCTCTCAGGTGGAGTTCGTAGCCGTGATGGCCTGTATATTGCGGTATCATCGGATCAGTTCCGTGCAAAATTTCGGTGAAGGTTTTGAGGACACCAGAAGCGGAATCTTGCTACGAATAATGACGTGGATATGCAGATCCTACTGAGGATGAAGTATGCGGTCCAAGTTCGGTCAATTTGCAAGTGTGAATGGAAATTTCGGCCAAGGCAGGGTACAATATTCAATTGGAGTGGAGGACAACAAGATCATTATATTTATTCGTATGGCATCTGGACACACCCCAGTTCTCTATACAGGGTTCAACTACATATATTACAACTCCGGCGACTTATGATACTCCTAAAATGCATTTGCTTAGAGTAGGCTCATGGGTATCTATTTACCTACAACCGACCGTTTGTTCAAAATGGCCGAGTGCTCATTTAACTGCTCCCAAGCATGTGCGTCGCGACAGGCCTGTTGACTTAATCGGACAGCACGTTTTGTGCGCACTCTCATTCCCTTCTCGTACACATCAAGTGCCGACTTTTGGTCAGTTCTACCGTTGTAGATTTGGTCGATTGCGTCTACAAATTGGAATGCATCAAGAAGTCCGTGATTTGCGGCCTCACCACGATCTAGTTCTCATCAGCATCCTATCAGCATCTGGATATAGTTTCCATGCACAACTCACACATTGTCATATCATGTGCTGTGTCTCCAGCCAATGTCATTCGACCATTTCTGTTATCCGAGTCTAGGCATTCCCAGTCGGCCAACTTGATCCCTAGCACGGGTGTTCCTTCAGGAATATTTTGTACCACGTTTTTCAGGATCGGGACAAAGTCTTCAGCCCGGTGCTTCATGTTGATTAGTCTGTCTTTATCGGTGACAGGTGCCTTATCGTCACGGGTATGCACCGGCCACGACATGCAGCTGCGCTCGGTACCGTTCAATATCTGTACCAACGGTTCCATTCACAACTGGAGTCTCCAACGTAGAAAACCAGAAGAACGTTCCCGTATTAGGATGACAACCTTGAAATAGAAGTGGATCCATAGACCGGAGGGGTTTGATCTCCTCGGGTCAGAGGTCAATAGCTATTCCCGTAAATCGGATGGGCAGTAACTCGCTGCTATACGCATCGGGTCTCAACGCTTGTCTAACCGTTGACCACTTCCCTCTACCCCAACGACCATCCTCCCAGTAATGGATGACCCATCATCAAACATCAGTCTCACCTTCTCAGAATCATACTCTAGATCCACATCCTTCGCTCTCCGATCCCAGTGCACCCGGTCTTCAATTCCATGAAGTAAGGCATTACGCATTTTCTCCCGATTCACGCGCCACCGCTCAGATGGTGGGATCTCGAATCTCGGCTCCCCTGTGGCAAGATTGACGAACGGAAAGTACCCGTTATCTTTATGTGCAACGTCTGGATCGACCTGGATATCTTGAATCTGGGTTAGAACGTTCGTGGGTAATATCTGATGAAGATATTCCAGAGCCCAGTGAAGGGTTATCGCCCAGCCTTGGCCGCGGGCATCGGGCGTGGGGTCACGTTCATATATTTCAAATGGGATTCCTTTCTGTTTTCTGTTATTAATTATTAATTCTCTCTCTAGTACCAGACAGCGGTTCGTGTGTACTGGGGGAAAGACCTTTTTCAATGCCTGACCTAGGGTTAAGCCGACAATGCCGGCGCCAACGATGAGAATAGGGTCCCATGGTGTTGAGTATCTTTGAGATGTGGATGTCGAAGGTATGGTCAATATTTTGTTCTTATTTTTGTTCTGTCGATAATATTATCTTTATCATCGCCTTCTTTGGTCGGCTAAGTGAGTTGATATCCGACAATCGGACCGTCACGTAGATAAGTGAGTTGCGGGGGTGACTTTTGCATAAAGTCTTCATAATCGCTCTTGATGGTCAGCTTTGCCGACGGAAATTGCCGATTGCCCCCTTCAAGGATTCCTTCCGACATAGTGTATGATTCATGTTTATATTTACCCATACATAGTCCGATCTCATCCTACTACAACATAGCAATCAATTGGATCCATTGACCCCAAGATGACAGTCCATGAAGCCCTCAATCCCATCCACCCTTCCGTCCTGCCTTATCTTGACCCACGCCTTCATGAACTCTACAATGAGAATGAGGCCAATACCCCAAATAAACCAATTGACTTGGCTTTTCTTCGATTAAAATACTCCGTGCTATACTTCTATGGTACTGGACCTGCCCCTGAACCCGCCAGAGTGTATGATACAACCGTACTGGGACATAATGGCGATTTGATCCCCGTGCGAGTGTACGAGCCTTCCTCACCGGTGCCTTGGCCGGTTCATATTGATTATCATGGTGGTGGTATGCTTTCCTATCCTCATAGTAGATCCGAACCCCATTTGAGGCCCTCTCTAGAGCCCTAACGTATAGATCAGAATGCTAACAGAGAAATCAGGCTGGGGTCTTGGTGACCTCGACACAGAGTCTCACATGTGCAAGCACCTTGCCGTCCAGGCAAATGTCTGCGTGATTGACATTGGTTACCATCTAGTCCCCGAATATCCCTTTCCCATTGGCATTTAAGATTCTTTCGCCTCTCTGCAACACATTTATTCCGAGGAAGGCGGCAAGTTCAACATCGACACCACCCGTGTCTCCCTCGGCGGCGTTTCAGCCGGAGCTAATATAGCTCTTATTCTCGCCCACCTTGCAAAAGATGCCAACATCTCTCTTAAGCTTGTCGCAGTCGGAACGCCCGTCATTGATATTTCTCAGTACGCCTTCGCAAGTAAGTCACCGTACGCCTCTGTGCGAACGATGGAGCACGCGTCCACCCTCAACTGGGGAAGATTGAAGTGGTTCGACAATCTCAAATGGCAAAGTCTTTCCAGCGATGCAGGTGTGAGGAAAGAGCAGTTGATTCAAGTCGGCTGGTATAAGAATGCGATGAATGCTCCCAGCTTTGGCAACCTGCCCAAGACAGTGATTTATACTGCTGGATGTGATCCGCTACGGGATGAAGGAGAGGCGTACGCGATGAAGCTAGTGGAAGGAGGGAACGAGGTTACGCTCAAGCGATTTGAAGGAGTGCCGCATCCTTTTATGCATATGGATAAGGGTATGACAACTGTCACTTTCCAATCGCTGCGCTTTTTCTTACTCCTATCTCCGTTTCTTGGATCTTTAAGTGCTGACGAGATATCATACAGATCTGTGGCAAGCAAGCGAATTTATAGACAAGACGACGGAGCATATTCGGATTGCTTTACATTAGACTCACGTATCTACATAATCAGTACTCAATATACAATCTGATGCCGTTATCCTTGCTCATGCCTTTTTTTTTTTTTTTTTTTTTTTTTTTTGTTTTGTGAATTTAACGCCCATCCGCCGCTATGCAGGCACAAGGCCCTCTTCCTTCCTTGCTTGCTCTGGCTACCTTTATCCGGAGCCTATCTATTTCCTGCATACATCATTGCTATTCCTCCTTGTAGGCACTGCTTCTCCACATAGAAGTATTTCTTATAGATCGTAATCGTTTGTGCCAGTGTATCTGACCAAGGGGCAGGGAAGACTTGCTATAGCTGTAATAAGTCGGCGATTTTTACGCTGCAATGCAAAAAGAGAAAAAATAAAAATAAAAGTAAAAACCTAGAACAGCAGTTGTGAGTTTTTTTGCTCCTCAGCTTTTTCTTTGGGGGGATTAGGTTGGGTTCTAGTGCCCTATCTTTTCCCCCCTTCACTCTCCCTTGCATCAGTTCATCTGAAGCTCAACCTGTCTAATCCTCACCCTGTCCAGCAGACTTATCCCTAATTAGTTAATGTGTTACTTTGTCATTAGAAGCATAAGTATCAGCCATCTCCGCCTTTTTCTTCTTAGGTAGAGCATAATCTGGCTCAGGTTTCGAGGGTAACTTGGGTTAGGAGCAGCTGTATGCTATTGTTGATGTCCCTAGATTTCCCGAGGGACCAGAGGAATAATTCAACAAGAATAGATAAACATTTGACAAAGGTATGCGCAGGTTATCTATTCTACTGGGCATATGAATTCTATAATATACCTAAGACTACCCATGTTATAATCTTGCAACAACACAGGATTTTAGTACTCTCTATGACAATCTAACACTACACTAGGTTTGCTTAATACCACCCGGATTATTTTTCCTCCACATGCACCTCTAGTTCTGTATGTAGCTAGTAGTTAGCTGATCTTCATCGCTAATGTTCTAGACCACTTGGGGTGACCATTTAGAATGGTTCATCCTCGAACGACCCTGCTTAGAATGACTTATAGATATGCAGATCTGCCACGATTCCTCCATTTGGAATGGTTTTGCTACATTCTGACTACGTAAATCACGCATATCAGCACAGCAAATATGAAGAGATGTCTCACCCTGAAGGTGAGGGGTAGTATTTCTCACATTCCCGCTCCCATCATCCACATTCCACTTCATGATGCTCCCTCGTTTTCGCGATCACCACTGTTCCCTCAATTATCTCTTCGTGAAGTATCTCAAGCTATTACGGTGACCAGGGTTCTGTTAATGCTATGATGCGACTTCCATTTCTCTTCCTTCTTTCCGTCCTCCGGGACACTACCTATGCGGCGAATCCTCTGGTGATGAACTGGTCTTCGCAGGCATACGGGCCAGATGGTCCATGGCAAGCGGTGAGGGTATCAGTGGGCAGCAATAGACAATCCCTCGATCTTTATCCTGGTGCCAATGGGGCTACAACCATTTTGGCAGACTCAATTTGCTCGAATACCACGCTCTCAAAAACATGCTACGCAGCACGCGCTGGCACTTACAATCAGAGTGAATCAAGCACAGCGTTTGCCTTGAATCGGAGTTCGTGGGAAACTTCTTATTGGAACGTGCAAGGAGGGAGTATACAAGGCGTGGTTAGCGACCAGGTCAACGTTGGCTCTGTCGTACCAAATGTCAGCTTCACAGCAATCTATCAGACATACCAAACCTATCCCAATGGCAGGCAATATCCAGTACCAGTTGGAAGCCTAGCTCTGGGTGCCCCGTCTTTGAAAGATGTGGTCTCTGGCTTAACCCTCAACATGATCGCAGCGTGGCTATACACCTCTGGGGGAGAAAACAGCATTCCGTCTTACTCATACGGCATGCATATCGGGTCAGTAAATCCAGCAATTCCCGGATCCCTGGTATTGGGTGGCTATGATAAAAGTCGGGTTATTGGTGGAGTGAGCTCCCAGCCAGTGTCTAGCGGTATATGGCAAATTATTTTGAAGGATATTGGGATCGATGTTGCGGCCGGAGGGTCGCCATTCAATTTTACGAGAAAGAGTGGGTTGTTTATGCAAAGCAATGGTGCCGTGCTGTCTAAGCGAGTCTCCATTGATCCAACGAAGCCCTATATGTATCTTCCCGAGGCTACCTGTGATGCGATCACTTCGTCCCTACCGGTCTCGTTCGACAGCGGCTTGGGACTATACATTTGGGACACGACCCACAGTATCTATGCAAATATCACGTCATCCGCGACATATCTTTCTTTCTCGTTCAACAAAGATGGTCTGAATGATCAAACGATTACAGTCAAGGTCCCCTTCAGGCTACTCACACTTACGCTGCAAGACCCGCTAGTCGACCAAAACGTCACATACTTTCCCTGTTTCCTATCAACCAGTACCCCCGTTCTCGGACGAGCGTTTTTACAGGCGGCGTTTGTTGGCGTCAATTGGTTTGAAGGAAATAACACTGGTATGTGGTTCCTGGGACAGGCGCCAGGTCCAGGTCTTCCCAATGCGGATATCACAGCCATCAACGTCAGAGACACTGCTCTTGCTGCATCAGACAACTCTTGGGAGCAGAGTTGGGAGAAACACTGGCGTGCTCTTGGAACGTCCAGCTCTGGTAACTCAACTAGCTCAAACGGCGGCCTTACTACGGGGCAAAAAGCGGGGATCGGCATTGGAGCTGGAGTAGCTGGAGTTATTCTCTTTGCAGTGATTGTATGGATCTTGATACTGCATCGTCGTCGCAGACATCGGGCTGGTCCTGTGGAGGAAAAGAAGCCGGGTTTTACAGGGTTTGCTGAATTACCTTCTTCGAAAAACCCAGATGCATCGCCAACAGAATTGGGTACTACAGATAATCTGCGGCCACAAGAGATGGGCTCGCAAGAACCACCGCGGCATGAGCTAGAGTGATTTTATTTGTACCTTGACGATTAGGTATATTATATAAAAATTCTATAATTATTCATAACCGAGTAAAACCGGGTAGAAGTAGCTATAGCTAAATCGATAATTGTATGTCGACGGAAAGCTCCAAGATGCAAGTCATCACGAACCATTCCTCTCCTCTCTACAGTCACCTAAGATGTCTCCTCTAAAGCATACAGCTGCCTGGCCAATGGCACCACACTGTCCCTCAACGACCCGAACCGCACACGCAACATCAGTTGCACCTTTCCTGAATCACATGAATAATGTGTATCCTTAATCCGTTTCCCAGGCTCTCCAACTGATATCCTCTCCTTGCTCTTGGGGAGTGCCTCTGGTTATATCGGCTATCTCCTGTGTATCGTACGACCCTGCGTTACCAAGAAACGCTGGTGCGACAGGAGATCCACGGTTAGCGCTTGAAGACTAGCTTGGGCGAGATCCTTGACGTCGATCCATACTGGTATGTGGTCATTAGTGCACTGCTTCATGGCTGGTTGATACACAGGGGATGTTACCGGGCGCTTTTGTAGGCGGAATTGCATTCCCTCGCAGCACCTCCCAAACGAATTGATTGCTAGCGTTCAGCTGCGCTAAAGAGACAATTGGATGAATCGTCTTTCCGAAGACCATTCCCGGGCACAATGTAATCAATTGAAAGCTGACCTCATTGTCGCGGACGTAATTCCACGCTGCGTTCTCGGCTATCACTTTTGACGCGCGGTACGCGGTTGGCTGCGGCGATTAGCTCCGTATTGTATATTGTAGGTAAGAAGTGTTCACGGTTGTTCGCGGGATCATATTATGGGAGGGGGATGGAGGGAAAAAAACATACAACGAAAGTCGCATTCTTGCCCTCTTCATACGTCAATGGACACCAATCCTTCTCCGTGTACACCCTCCCGGGCTGCAATTCCAACGTGGCATCGTAAATAGCTGCGAAACTAGACATAATAACCACCTTCTTCACTTCAGGATACTTGGTAGCAGCCTCGCAGACTGTCAGTGTACCCTTGAATGCGGGAATGAGGAGCTTCTCTTCAAATTCGCCAGGGTCAGCGTCGTAGGTGAATGCACTGGCCAGATTCAAGATGCCCTTGCAGCCCGCCACGGCGGGAGAAAATTGGGTGATATCGGTTGGATCACTGATCACTACCAGCTCCAGATTAGTGGTGTCCACGCCCGCCGCATTGAGAGCTGCGCCCGTCGCTGTGGCCTTTTGCTCGGAGCGGACTGTGCCGCGGATGTGGTGGTTCGTGGAGAGAAGTGAGATGCAGGCGCGGCGATGAAGCCATTGGCGCCTGTTACTAGAATTCTGGACGTTCTTGATCCTGTTGGTTCTAGAATGGGGGTATGAAATGATGTTGTTGAGTGGGGGCTGTTGGGGTGGGAGCATTTATATTAGGAAGGGTTGGTGGAGATGTCTATTCTACGCCCGTCGGATACTTGGACTAGAGCGGCGGATACAGATCGCCTGGTGTATAGACCCGACGCCAAAATGTGTTTCGGAAGTTAATATGCCGCCCATTCTATTGCTTATCCTTTATCGACCACATCTCAGGCAACACTAATCTGTGGAAACCCCCGAAGTGGATTCCGCCACAGTACGCTTGGTTAAGGAAGGACTAGGTACGTAGGGTGGTTGCATTTAGCTTACCAACTGTAATCTACTGAGAGCGAAAGGAACACAACATACAGTGCTAGCCATATAGATGCCCACCAAGCATCCGGCCTGGTTACATTTCGGTAGGAACGACATCAAGCATGACCCTATCAGCGTCGGAACTAGGAGAACGTCAATAGCTAGCCATCGCGACCACCCCCGACAGCATATTCAACAACGCACTTTGCTTGGACGTATACCCGAAATCCTTGATTAGTATAGACGAGAAGGTAGTAATGACACCACTGGGAATGGTAATTAGGATAGTTAACAAACCAAGTAGCCATGTCTGCAGATCACCAATCGCTTCAACAACCGAACCCCAACGGAACACTTTATGGCCGACACCAGCTTGGTCCTCTCGGAGACGCTGTGCAATCCAGTCGCGGTCTGCTTGACTGAGGAATTTGGCTTTCTCGACAGTTTCTGGCAGGAGAAATAAAACTAGTAGAGAGACAATTACGTTGACGAACCCTATCACGACGAACATAATACGCCATCCGTGGAAGGACACATTCGGGAGTGCGTGTTGCGCAGCAAACGAGGTCAAGCCTCCAACAATCTGGCCAACACCTAAACCGCTGCACCAGAGGCCATATCTCGGTGTAGATTCGGCGCGGGTGTACCACATGCTCATGTACATAGTCAATGCAGGAGCTGGTTTGTTGAATAGCCGTGTAGTTCTTATTGCATATCATAAAGCATACTAATGACGGCTTCTAGTGACCCAAGCAGAACGCGCAAAGCGATCATTTCGACGAAATCCTGTGCAGCGGCCGAACAGCACAAAATCGCTCCCCAGAGGAAGACATTGACTCCGAGAATTTTCGTGATGGGAAACTTTTGAAGAAGTATGCCTATGCACATTGGTATCTATGACAGCTTTGAGAGCACCACGGATATTACACCACGCCTTGAGGAATTCCAGCAACAGCATAAGCCAGGAAGAATGCCGTTGCCAACCAAGAGAAGTCATTCCCACTCATGCGTAGATCATTCTGCAGACCCATAATGTTCGCATACTATGTGAACGTCAGCCTTCTTAACCATATACTAACAGTAGATAATGCCCGGCCCACGTTGAGTGAGATCTTATCCACGAATTGTGGAAAGTAAGTCAAAAACATAATAAGCAAGATGCGCCAATTGACTTTCCGAAGCAGTGCCTGGTCATCATGCAGATCACCGATGTCGTAGTCCACGCCGAATAACTTGCTCTTCGTATCCTTTTTTTTTTTTTTTTTTTTTTTTTCTTTTTTTTTTTTTTTTTTTTTTTTTTGCTGGTCTGGGGCATATTGCGCGTGTGCATATTGGGCAATTTACACTGAGGGTAGCATGATCTTGAAGGGATCCATGACCCGGGGGTATACATATCTACACTACTCAAAGCTCTTAAGCTCTCGAAACTATGTATGCTTTCCCGACTGATAGCGATAACCGCGAGTGGGGAACTTTATGCATCCGTCGCATAGATAGATGAAGATAAACAGTTGCACTAATAGTCTCAGCGCTTGGTCCCTTACCCTGATCCATTTTATACCTATATTCACTGCTTTTGCTGTATACAATACCCATCAAGACTATGAACTACGACCAATAGTTCAATTAACAAGAACGAACACCAACCACAATGCCCTCTCGTACTGACTCACCTCTGAATATTGCCATTATCGGCGCCGGTCTTGGCGGCCTTGCGGCCGCAGTGGCCCTCCGGCGTCAAGGACATTTCGTGACAGTCTACGAACGATATGATTTCGCTAGTGAAGTTGGGGCCTCGCTGAGCGCGGCCTCCAATGGGTCGAGGTTTCTTGAGCAATGGGGTGCGGATGTCAAGGCCGCAAAGCCGGTACGATCTTCAATCTTCTAGATGGATTAACATTCTCAATACCAGGTGATACTCAAGAAATTAATAATGCATGATTGGTCTACTGGTAGAGTAAAAAGCGAGTACGGACTGGGTGATTATAAGCCGAAGTTCGGAACTGCATGGCCTTTCTTATAACCTCCGTCTATCTTACTCTGCTGATGATCAAAATAGGATTACAACAACTTCCATCGAATTGACATTCACAGAGCTACTCGAATCGGCTTTCGAAGAGCCAGGTGAAGGACCAAAAGCCATTCTCGAAATAAACCACAAGGCCATTGCCCTCAACGCAGAGGCAGGCACTATTCGATTCGATAATGGTTCTTCAGCGGCAGCCGATCTGGTTGTTGCTGCTGATGGCATTCGCGTACGTTCTGATTCCAGTCACTCACTTACTTACTATAATAAACATACTAACTAGTCCAGTCTTCCTCCCGCACCCTAATTGGTATAACCCCCGAATTCACGATGTCCACCTCATGCTGCTATCGCTGCATAATCGGTGCGGACAAACTGCGCTCGCTCGGGCTCGATGATTACATCTCTAACGAGGCGATTGAGTACTGGGGCGGGTTTGGCATCGACAAGATTGTCATGTCATCCTGCAGCAACGGCGACGTAGTGAGCTGCTACTGTTTCTACCCGGCTGCGCATAACGACCTTCGCGAAGACGGGTGGAATATCTCGGCCACACCGCAACATTTGGTAGACACGTTTCCTGGATTGGATCCGAGGATGAAGAAGTTAATGTTGAATGCAGAGAATATTAGGATGTGGCGATGTATGTACTTACCTATCTTGTCTTCTTCGTTTTGGATTTTAGACGATCACGCTGATGATATAGTGTATCGACACCAACCGTATCCGTATTGGGTTAAGGGCAAGGTATGCCTTCTTGGTGACTCCGGTATGTCCTTCTCCTGTGGGTGGTATAGGCTCAGATCGTACTGATGAGTAGTAGCGCACCCCATGATGCCGGACCAGTCTCAAGGCTCGTGCATGGCCTTCGAAGATGCCGGGGCCTTGGGACTCGTTTTCCACAGCAAATTCCGCGAACAGTATAATGTTACCGAGGGGTTAGTCTTTTACGAAAAGTTGCGCAAGCCGAGAGCAACCCGTGTGCAAGAGGCCAGTTTCCATGCTCGAGAAGACCTAAGTGAGCGCATCGGATGGAGTTCATCAGCGGATCGGCCTGAGAAGCTGACGATTGGGGCAGTCTGTGGATATGATATGCAGAAGCGCTTGGGTGATTTGGTAGCTTCAGCTAGACAGCAAACGAGCGGAAAACTTTGCAGTGTACTTGACTATTGATTATATACAATATACCGTTTATTCCACTTCACTCCATCACACAGACGGCCATTCAAACAAAGACCATCCCGGGGAATGAATTATATCTCACTCTTGCCCAGTTTCCATCGCTTTCATCCTCCCACACAGTCTCCAGCAACCGCCTAGCACTCGAAATATGACTAAAACCCAACGTATTCTCTATAACCATCAATATTTTCTTGACCAGCATCCTTCTCTCAACGTCTGTGCTACTAGCTCCGGCAATCACCAACGGGAAAAGTAAGCATCCCTCTACCGGACTTCCTTAAGGAATAGTCATTACAGCATTAAGAATGGGAGAGATTACCGTTTCCACCATCTCGTGGTGCAAATCATATCCGTCTACAATCTAATGTAGACGTAGTCGAACTGCCCACTCAAATACTGTAGTAACTTGATCAGTCTCGGGGTCCGTAACCGCGGTAGCGTCATACTCTGATTTCCATGAATCTAATTGAGACTGAACGTGAGACGCGGCAGTCCGGAACCCGAGCTCTGAGAGTTCATCAACACGACGGCTACGATGCGCGGCCAGCTGATTAACCATGCCAACCAATTCAAGTAATGCGGGTGCCACCCCGGAGATAGCGTCCACGGGAGCTGTGGGGAGGGTACGAGTAGATTTGCCCGCGATGAGGTCGGTCAATTTGGCTCCCTGACGAAGAAGCGGTGGCTTGCAGCGGGAGATCGTGGACAATGAATCCAGATACCGGAAAAGCTGTAGGCAGAATTTCCCTTCCGGACCAGATTTAAATGACTGGGCTCCAGCTGAGGTGAGGAGTGCGCTAGCCACCTCCAAATGCCATTCCCAAGCATGCGAGCTGCCGTCGCATAGCTCCGCCAGGCAGAGGAGTAGTACCGTTGTACAGGCTTCCAAATTGGATTGGCCGTCTGACGTGAATAGAAGTTGGTTTACTTGCGCCAACGCTTCTGTGTATCAGTTTTCGGTAAATTTCTGAAGGTTAATGGAACAGCATGCCTCTCCTGTCGCGCTAATGCACGTTTCCCGATGCCCGGGTAGACACGTTTCCAATGACCCCCACTCCGGCCTCGGATAACACTGGTCATTGTGTCTGAACTCGCCGCCATAGGCAACAAGATTGATAAAAAAGGGTTCCCGTCGGGATCACCGGACCGTGGCAGAGGGCGCGCTACGATATGTAGATAATGATTAAATAGAGAGCGCTCTTCGTCATCGTCCAGATGAGGGTTAGCGGATCCGCACGGCGATGCGACGGGGACGGTTGCCTCGTCTGCAATAAGCCATGGAGATAGGCTTTCTATCGGATCGTCGACAGCTTGGTCAGAAGGGGACATCGGATTTAGAGCTGTCAAAGAAAGACTGCTTCCGGATGGAGAAGAAAGCGACGGTTCAGTAGAGCTAGAAAGTGGCGGGGAGGATCTCCAGTGACATGGGAGGTTCAAGCGGCGGCAGTCGCTGCATCGAGGGCGGATTTCGTCGCATTTCTTTTTCTACTAGAGTTAATAACCGCGCTAATAGTTTATGACTATTAGTTTGTGTGGATCGCTATTCCTCGCTTTGCGGGACAGACAAGCACCGCGTGAGCGAGATGCTCGAGGGCGTCGATAGTTTAGTGTCTTGGTATTTGGCAATCGACCTGGTTGCTGGGCCTCGCAGATATGGCCCAGACCTATCAATGAATTTAGCTCTTGGAAATCCATGGTGAATGAGCTATACATGTACAAACACAACGGGAGCAAGGAGAACTTCCGTCACAGCGTTTCTACCACTGTCAGTGGCTATCATGCTATGTGATTCCAACATGCGACGTACAATCCTCGCCCACCGCGCGCATACACGACGAGTAGTGTTCATGGTGTCCGTAGTGAATCTAGGATAGCAGTAGCATTCATGATGATGCGGTCGATGAGGAGAAGCGACGGAACGAAATGGACTGTTATCGGCATCCGACGCGACGGGTGATCTAAATTGATAAAGCTCCCTAGTTAGGGTTGACGCAGTCCGCGATTCGTGGATAAGAGACCAAGCCACAATATGTGTCCTATCATCAGTATTTCTCTTATTAATGGATATTCTGTCTCCACAGTGACAACCATAGTAGGTACGATTACTATCAGCTAACCGAGCCATGTTGCAAAATCTGGGGTAAGTGACCGTGCACTTCTCCGCATTATCCGCTGTCGAAATCCTTCAGGAACTCTCCGTGATGCGCTTTCCTCGGCTATTTTCTCCCACACCTTGATGGTCTAAATTACTCGTCCCATGGCCTGCTAAACAGGTTGTTCATTACTATGAGTAAACGTCCTGTAGCATTTATCCTTCCTATCGATATAGCACTGACTACATTCTTACATTTCGTTGAGATAAGACTGAGAGGTGAGAAACTTTCGAAACTTGAAAGTACATCCGTTCATAACTTCTGCTCGATAAGGAATTATTTCAAGGTAAAGTCTTCTCCGGAACGGTTTTGAATCTATGAACCAGGGTGTATATACAGGTAAAAAGCCTCGATTCATATTCTCCTGGCACTCTAGGCGATAGACTCATCACATCGCTTTCAGTGCGTCATATTGACTTTGAGTAACCGAGAGGACCGAGTTGTGTCGCATAAAGGTCAGATCAACAGAATTCTTGGTGAAAGAACCTCCCTTCAAATCGGACGTGGTCCAGGCGGCGAGGCCAGGAGAACTACCGACTAAGTCGGCCAAGAGATAACCTTTCCCACCTCCTGCGTTGTCCGCAAAGAAATAAGGAGCCTCATAACTACCGCTGCCAGGTACTGTGCCGAGAGACGACCAGTCGCCCAAGAGACCGTTGGTACTAACCTCTACAGGCAAGCCCGAGGCGCTGCTATCCTTGTATGAGCGCAAAAGAGTGTTGCTATCAACCTGGAGAAAGGTCAGGTCGATCACGTCTGCTTTACCCTCGATATAAGTCCTCGGCTCACTGAAGGTCTTGAAGTCCTTCGTGTACGCATAACGCAAAATGTTGTTTGTTGTGGGGTCGCCCGTGTGGGCCGTATCTTCGGCGGAATACTAGAAGACATCGATCGGTTAATTGATCGAAAAGAAGAAAGAAAGGAAAAAATGTGGCAGAGCGAGGATCACATACAAATTTCGAAGCCCAGTGAACAAAGTATTGCTCTGCGATAGTCAGTCCAGTTCATCGATCTTCTTCTAGTTGGAGGCCGACCTTGCTCGGGATCCCAAATAGCATCTGGAGCCCAAACCATTCCAGCAGTGCTATCCTCGACCGTCACGAGGCTGACCTCGCCCCAATTGACCAGGTCGGTGCTCTCCCACACATAGATCGCGCGCGAGCCGTTGCGGACCGCATTGTCCCAGGTTGTCTGTTGGTCAGGAAGTCTGGCAAGAATCAATCTCCACGGAGGGGACTCACTGAGCCGATATTCAGGTCAGTCCCAATAATCCAATACTTTCCAGCATTCTCGCCTTCGCCGGCAACGATACTTGTGTCGCGGACAGCCTTGGTACCCAGTGTTGGGGTCGCGACAGATTTACCGTTGTTGGTGGCGGAGAATTTCAACGGGTCACTGTTGTCGCTTAAGGCAAAGAAGACGCTCTCGTCGTTAGTTGTCCAGTAAACTGAGAGATATCCCGCCTTTGCCTCTGCTCTCTGGTTGAAAGTCGGGGCCCCTAGGGCTGAGCCACATAGGGTAAGGGCACTAAATACAAACTGATTGAATTTCATTGCGAGAAGTCAACAATACTGCGAGATGATAGGAATATATGATGACCTGGAGTACATTAAAATAATGGCTATATCTAGATATTTATCTCTTCAACCAGCTCCTGCGATGTAAGCCATCGGCCGGAGAATTACCCAATCCAGAGACATTGAGGTTTCTTGTCGCTGCAGAATCTGGCCCACATCGCTCCGCATGGGGAACTGATCTTCGCGGGGAAAGATCCATTTTATGGTGTGTTACGGAGTATTCTTGGTGATTCTGCGGAGAAAGTCCTACGATATCCACCAATTTGGCAAGGGATTGACTCTCCGACGGATAATTGCACTAAGGATATATCCTTGGCTGGAGACTATGCAAACAATAACCTCGGAATGATCATGCAACAATAAATGGAATGACGTCGCTGATATAGTCATCAGCTAATGTAATTAGCCCTCGACCTCAGGCAAACAGGAAGAAGCGAACAACATCCATAGTCTATCGAAATGACGACGCATTGCTGGTCATAGCACTAACCCAAGAGTACTACTTCCCTCAACAGTTTTGTCCCTTTCCGACCGTACAAAGCATGGTTTACATACTCCACGGCATCGCACCAGGGGAGTCCGACTCAAGGTATTTTCAATCAATTGGACTTGCGAAGCTTACTGTCGCGAGACCCAGGCAATTGGCTTTATCCCTGTTACCGTGCCATCGCTGCGAAAATACCTCGAGAATGGAGTCAGACACCGCATAATGCCCTGAGAGCTTGAGGGGAATGTTGCTACTTGCGATACGAAAGATGACCATAAAGTGGATAAAGTGGAATAAAAAGGAAAGCCAAACATACTTCACACCGAAACATCAAAATGCTTGTAGCGATAGTATCACGCATAATTGACCATGGAACGCTATACAAAAGTTGGGGTCACAATACACATCAGAAGACATCGTCTAAACCTTCGGATCCTCAATCTCCCCCATCGATGATCTTCTCTGGAATTTCAGTCTGCAGAATACCATCCGCGCTTCTATACTCGGGCCTTGAATATATCTCCATAGCATCAGTCTCGATGCTCCCGATAGCATTCCAGAACGTCCAAGCTGACTGGAACGGCACCCTCCACTTCCACCAGATCTCATGATGTTCGTCAGAAACCTCCACGGGTCCGGGAATTGAGTTTGAACCCCAGCTTGACTTTTCATATACTTAGTGCAGGACTGTTCTGGGAAGAGGATTTGTCATCCAGCACCGCTACCCACGAGTCAGAGATACTCGTTGTCTGGGTGTTGGTGTGTCTATCCAGACGTGCTTGGAAGAACTTGCACAGCTCGGCGTCACTTTGACCTTCGAAACCGGTGTCGAAGTTTTGGACTGGGGGTTCGGTATTCATTCATCTAGTGCTTCGTCCGGAGTGCGGACTAAGCTGAACATGTTGAATGCGCCGTCCGGGAGAGCACTTTCATGCATGAGGCGGTTTGTTACCTGGGAAGATTTAGAAACTGTGTCTCGTCGTTGTGCGGGGCCCATACACTCCCGGGCACTTTTGCAGAGCAGAATAGGAGAATGGCGGACATGGCGGGGTTGGCTTCTTTGTTCGATGGATCAGGTGTTGAGCTGATGAAAGACGTTCTTGCGTTTATGATAGATGCATGGTTCGCGTGTATAAGGCAGACACCTTCGAAATAGTCTAGGCTAAAAGTTCAGAGAGGCTAGGGCTGCATCGATCAGCTGAAATGCAATAGCGTCGTACAATGATTGAAGACGTCTAATCGGCCAGGCTCCCGCTTTCCTACCCTGTCAGCTGAATTAGTCAGCCCCTTTGCGCCCATCGTAGCCCTAACCAACTGCCAGATGCCTCCTTCCAAATCACCAACCATGCTATCAATGCCTGTGAAACCTGTCAGACATCCAGTAGAAAGGAAAACCATGTAGAGAGCAGCTCTGTATCATTCATAGGCCTGTGTTGCCGAATCGAAGCTTTTCGGCTGAAGATGCAAGGGGGCAGTTCGTCTAGTTGGTCCTGCTCTACATAATGTGGTTGCTTTTTCTAAGTAGCGCTCATCCCGACCACTGATATGATGAGACGTCCATATCCCTGTCATTCTCCATGCCTCTTTGATAGGACGCAGTTTTTTCACATTGGATGGGCTGACCAGCTGTGCATTAACCGTAAGATCTATTCCGTTTACAATTGTAATAGTGGCACAACGTCTCGAGGCTGACACACATCGCGTCCTCTAGGCAACGCGTGAACGAGAAAATGAAGATAGTAACCGCGACCGGAGCGGTGCAAACAGAGGGCCATTCAAGGATCCTCCGAAGTGGGCCATCAAAGCCCTTCTAGCTAAAACGCCATCCTGGAGCACACAAGAATGCAAGTCACCCGACGAATACGCTTTTACTTCCTCCCTTCAGGGTGGAGCTGGGTAAGTTTCACTGCTTTCAGTTTGCATGATATGAGCGGTTCGCTAATTATCTTATTACAAAGCGCTGCCCTTGCCCCTGTCAATCTTGCTTCCCAGAACTCTCAAGGCGGTGTTCTTAATGGTTTCTACTAGGCGAACAAAGTCAAGCAGTTCGACCCCAGTAGATCGAGCGGGACCAAGGGTACCTGGTTTCAGATCACTAGGCTTACTGGTACTGTGGGGTAAGTGTATTTGACTCTTGTCCTTTCGTAGAATTCACTAACAGAACGAATTTAGTCCGTACTGCAAAGCTCTTGGAGGCAATGGTAAGACTGTTTGCGATAAGAATATGAATATTGCGGGGGACTGGAGGCTTCGACCCGGCGAAGTGGGCATATACATACGACGAGAAGAATAGCAAGTTCAATATATTGGTAAGTAGATAGTTAGCGTCTCTCTCTGGTGCACAAAAGGAAGTGAATAATTTGTCATTCGTACATACTATGATAGAGCCATGGCCGGAAACTCGGAACTTGGCCAAGTTGATCGCTGGTTTGTATATTTTATCAAAGGATTTATGTACCAAAGTTGAATCTGAGCATATGGTTTCAAGCCAAAGTAAAATCCGATATGTGATTACAATGGCAATATATCTTGAAGTTTTGAAACATACTTCGAAGATCATCTTCTTCCATGAGAGGAAATATATATTGTCGCCAATGAAATTTTTAGATTACCACGGACCACCTTTGTTTTCATTTCATTCCCCCTCATCAATGGTTAGGCGGACCTAAAAGTTTGAGGCAAAAATCTTATGAGAATATATGGCTCCATTGAGCCTATCATAAATCTATGGGAAAAAAACTTTGAGTGAGAACATCTAGTCTCGGCATCAACCGACGGTAGCCTGGGAGAAATCTGGAATGTAGTGTCTTAAAGTCTGCTTGATATAATTAATAATACCAGGAATTATTTAACAATTGGCCTGCTGGCCCAATGGTAAGGCGCTTGACTACGGATCAAGAGATTGCAGGTTCGAATCCTGCGTAGGTCAATTCTTTTTTGTTTTTGTCCTCCTCCCACTGAACTGAGTGATATTTTTAGCCTACGGCTCCTACTTCCTCTTCTTCTCAGATCAATGCGTAAGTAAACAGCCTGTTTTGTTCCGTTCCGCAAAGTTTTCTCTCTGAAGATGCTGCTAGGATTGGCAGACCACAAGATGAAGATCCCCTTACATAGAACATTAAACAATTAAACTCAGGTTTGTCAAAACGTAGTCCTCCCCCTCTGGGGCGGGTCAGAACCGCTCATCACTCTACGACCGAATCAACCAACGGTTTCCATCGTTTTAATGAGAGCAAATATCTGGAGTCTGATCGTAAACAGGGCAGTTTGTGCAGAAATGCAATAGCTCTGCAACGGCTGGAATGTCGAACGGCAAACTTCATACGAGAAAATGTGTGCATGTGGTTGTATCGTTGTAACGAGCTCAATGCTATCCTCGATGTAGAGTAAAATACTTAAGAGGCGCGAAGGTAACTACAGAGATTTTTTTCTCCCTCCATTTCTACCCCGTGTAGATCTGAGCAACAAGGAGTCGAGCGCTAAGCTGGGACCCACTTTGCGGGGATCACTCACATCAAGGTCTGACTGAGTTTGGATACTCACAGTGAGGACGTCCCCGGTATTGGTTGGAGCTTCTGTCATATAAATTCCGTATAATGTATAGTCGCATGAAGATCCGATCAGACTCCACAATTTGGAACCCCACCTTCGGACCCATGGCGCGGAGTAGGTATATGCAAGGTTGTATGGCTTTGCTGATCTTCGAAAGCGTTCTCCATCAGTGGTCGTTGGGGCGTAGAATATGCACGCGCGTATTCGGATTCGAATGGAATGAATCATGAAGCGAAACAAGCGTACGATGGATGGAAAGGTATTTCCTGTTTCCCTCCATCATCGGAAGGTTAAAAGATTTTGCGTCGGTGGGGGCCATTCACATGGCGGCGGTCTGTCGAGATACGACTAGTGGCCTCAGGCGTCGATGCTCTGAATCTTGTTGACATATATTGGGACATAAGTTACTGTGGTACGTGCCTCCAGGAACCTAAGGGAAAGGAATATGACAGCCTTACTAGAATTGAAAGAGCTCTCGTCCGTGGATCCATGGTCCACGGCTATCGACCACCCGTCATCGTGACAGATTGACTGCGTATGTTGTCGAGGAGTGGATGTGGCGATTCTCAACGAGTTGGGTTCAGCCGGTTGGGTACTACTTCGGGGAGGAGCGAAAATAGAAAATTCTACTGCTGTAACACAGCTCAGCCAGATCGCCGTGTGTCCACATTGTATAAAGATTGTTTGATAGGAGGCAAAACGGGCGGCGATACCTTTGCCACACAGCGCCGCTAAAAGTACCTTGAATATGTAGATATCGAATGGGGCAATAAAAGGGAAAAAAAAAAAAAAAAAAGAGAAGAAAGGAAGACTTTTCAATCAAATACGAGGGGGGTAGTATTGACTACTAATGGATTCGTGGCAATGATCAATTGATGACCCTGCCTGACATTGATATCTGGGTTGTCAAAGCAGGGTTCCCCGCACCCCGCACAAGAACTGTCCGTCTTAGGTACTCAAAATGTTTCGGAACCAGACAACTCAATTATAGAGAGAAATGGTAAAAAAGGGAAAATACAAAATAAACTTCCGTAGAGTGTCACAACACGAACCGGACAAAGAATGACAGGTGAGATTGAACTCTATCTGTTGAGATCCCCCCCCTCTCGGCCTCCCCGGCCAATGCAGAGGATAGGAAGGCAAATCCTCATAATCCCCACCATCTCATTGGAGAGAACCGAGAGAACAAGAGAAAGGTGGAGCCCACCTCCAGGAGGATAAGCAACCACTTAAGCCTGGCCAAGACAGTTTCGTACATTTCCAGAACTTTTCCCTCTGTTGTCGAGCAAAGGGTCCCTGTTAAAGCTGACAGGAGAAAGACAAAGGAAACATAAAGGAAACACAAAAGCAGACTCAAACACATGGGGGGATGCTCATGGACTGCCGAGGTTATCACCTAGTAGCTCCTAGTGGTCTCGGATTCATGATCTATGATTACCTGGAGAGCTGTCGGGTTTTAGTATTTTTCTTACCTAATTATCTGAGATGGAGTTGTTCGACGTTCAGGTCGACCCACGAGCTAAAACTAGAGGACGGAATTGTTGTTACCTAATGCCTGTCCACCGCCGTCTGGGGAAAGGTGTTGATTAGATTAGATGTGTCGGTTTCTGTTGGTAATGAGACACCGACCACATGGGTGCGGATGGAGAGCATTCCCCAGAAGTTTATATCGGTTCTTACTTTATACGAACCTCCGACGGTGTTGTTCCATGTCTAGTGCCCAACGTCCGATATCTCTCGGTCTGCTAATAAGATGACTAGTCGTATCTCCAATTTTTTCACCTCTGCCAAGGAATTGCCGAGAGAAAGAAATTGCCTGAGCGAACCGATGGACTCGGGAATCCGACGGGTGGAGTCGGATAATAATGAAGCATGAGCGAGTTCATGAACGAGATAAAGGGCGACAATGGTGTAATCCGAGTCATTCCCAATCATGTGCTGAGGAGAGATCCCATCGTAAGATAAATGGATCCTATCTATGCTCCTGCCTAGGAGGGCTTAGTATCAAGGTCGGCCGGTTAGAGTTCATGCCTTCTATCAGTGAGAATAAATTAACTTCTTCTAAGGTAACATCGCGTGGTGAGTTTAAGCCGGATTCTGGGGTAAAGGTCATCTTTTAGTGGGACAGCTAGGAACAGCGAAAAGTGAAAACGATCCAAGCTCGCCTGAATCAGCTGCACGGCGCCTGCCGACTAGTACCCACTTCCACCAATGAGGGACCCGCGCCATGATACAACTCCTATCATTTTGATACTCATCGAGAGATAGCAGTCGATGCACTCACGGTGATTGGTTCCCGGCCCTGCGCCAAGGGGCTGAGGTTGCACTTCACCCTGCCAGCCAAGACATCCGCCAAGGAACGGTTTGATACCCGCGACTGGTGAATTCACTATCGTCTCCCGTTGTGTACATCGTGGCGGTCCTAATCCGGCCAAACCCTGCGTCGAACGCTCAGACAGTCTCGCCAAGTGCTTCGAGCCTTCGACCCTTTTGCCTCCCCTCCCGCTTATCTTCGTGCAACCGAATTCATTGGGCTCAGTATCCTATCTCACTTTGCCAACTCTGGTCGGGTTGTTCCGAACGCAAGCGAAAAGCCAAGAGCGTTCCATAGACGTCTCGTCCAGTGAGGAAATCCATGGTCCTTCGCACGATCAATTTATGGATAATGCCACCACGCGTGGCGTGGATACGGATAGTTCTCCGGTTATCAACGGGTGTGGGTTTATTC